>PNEQ01065286.1:0-28950 GCA_003012365.1 Medauroidea extradentata
TGACACAGGAGTAATTGTGTGCATAACTAATTGTGTTGTGAGAGTTCTAGTTGATTACTGTTTTGTGTATTTCGTAGCTTTGTGAGCTATTAAATCCAGTACTTAATTTAACTCTTTTATTTGTAATTATAAGACCTCTATCCCAAAGAACTCATGGGAATTGCCCACATTTAAAGTTTGTGCTCTCAAACTTGTAACAATATGTTCATTTGGTCTGAGTTTTCAAAAATTAAATAATTTAGAAGTAACTTAACATGTTCATTTAATCAACATGGCCCAAGTAAAAAAAGTACTTATTTAACCAGGCATGCAGCTTCCTTCCACAGCTGCGTGGAGATGGTAATAATAACAATATAAATACTAATATACTCACCAGCTGGAGACATTTATGATATTGTTAAATTGTATAAAATATCAAAAGTTTACCAGGAACTACAGTAAAATCTGATTACAGTGCATGTAACTTCACCTTGAAATATCATATACATAGCAAGAGAATGAGTACTCAAACAACTGATTCATTGGATTCAAAATTACGATTTTGCAATACAAAATGTTTGAATATTTCATGTTATTTTGGAAAATAATGGCAAGGAAATCACAATCGTAAATTCTTATGATTCTCTTCTTTGGTAAGTTCAATAAAATAATTTAATGAATACAACTGAACTACATATGATATTTTTAACAGCTTGAAATATACGTTCGTACAATGTCACTTGACGGTCAACAGTCAACCTGAAGATGCCAGATGGAGCTACTGCGGAAACATCGCAAGACAGCAGTCAACAGAGCGGCTCAAACGCAAAAGCCTAGGAATTTAAGTTTGATTGAATATTATTTACGATTTTTTTAAAAAGTCATTTTGCTAGTAAGTGTCTGACCGTCTTTATTTCAGTCTCTTGATTTACGCTAGTTGCAGTCATCTTGAATCTGATTTTATGTGACCAAGATTCGTTTATTCGAACACTGGTCACATAAAGAAACAGATTCGACATTTTGTAACTATCGCACACGATTTTATAAACGTATACTAACATTACAGTTACTATCACCTTCTATCATGATAGCTGCGATCTGTATAGTCTTATCATCGCGATGGTTTCATACGTACACACGAGACGAAATAACCACGGTCGTCACAAACAAACAAATTAGTGACATTTATTTTTTAATTACGGCAAAATGCGAAAATCTTAAATAAAGCAATTTGTGTCTGTAAATGTTTTTTTTACTACTAGACACTATTGTTGCTTTAATTATGAAAAATCACTTTTTTTATTCTTAAACGATATATTTTAATTTACGAATCAGTAGAAACAATTTCTGTTCGTCTGTGTTACAAAAACATGTCCATTCACTATCAACTATACTTTATGTCCTGACGTGTGCCGAGTTAATTACAAAATGTAACTGAACTTTGATTTGAAACCTCGTCAAGGCCACGTGGACGTAAGTTTCTTGACCTCTTGCGTGCACACGCGCATGCAGATTTGATGCTAATTTCCCGTAAACTCCTTTACTTACTTTTCATAGTTTCCCTCCCTCCTCGCAGTTGAAAGACAAGTTGGCAATACCGGTTCTCTGCACATGTCCATGTCACGACGAGAACTGGCCAATGTCGCTTCGAGATCGATTCAAAGACTAATGATCTATGAGCTCAGGGACAACGACCATTCCAGCTCCTAGCTCCCGTCACACTTGACCATCATCATAGTCGAACATAAGATTTGAACAATAAAATCTACATTTTCCTTTCATTGGTATTATACATAAATCAGGTTTTGTTTCGTAATTTGGGATGGAACCAAATCACCACTCAATCACTCTACGGACTGTTGTCACAATTATTCATAATCCACCCTTTAACTCAGAATAATTTTCTGGTTATTTCGTAGTGTTTTACATGATATACCATACTGCGTCATTCAAATTATATAACACATCTTTTTCCAGCGCCATTCAGCCACATGCAAGGGTAAAATCAATGATTATATTGGCACGATCGCACTTTACTACCGTGTAGTATTGTCTCACAGCTTAGCTGAACTTCAGAAGTCAAATTTAAGAAAAGCCTCAAATTTGTGTTATAATTTCCTCTAGAAATCACGGTAAGATAGTAAAAGCGTTGCCCTTCCTGAGAGCCTGCAGAGAAGAAGCAACTCTACAAAAAAAAAAAAACGCAAATTTGAAACGCTAAGGGAGGTTACACAATTGAAAACCTTACCATTTAACTTTCCCGTAGCTTTTAATACATTCCTTCGTATGGAGTGGTTCACAGTGGAGTCGGCAACGTCAAAGTCAAGAAGCCTTAACTTAACGTTTTCGGAATAATGAAAACAAAATTCAATGTCAATATGATCGTTTGCCGATGAAAAAAACCGTGAGATTTATTTTGCAGTGTAAAGTGCTTAATTCAAAGTATCGTTACGATATGCAGAAAAATAGGCTACGCATTAAAAGATTTTCGAAACTCATACATACGAGTTTGATATCTGCTTCCTTATTTACAAAACAGTAGCCTAAGCGCAAAAACCACGCACATAGGAGACTGTAGACTTTACCGATGGCCAGAATCTTTTCAATCATTCTGGACATTACAATGGATTAAAATGGATGACTTACGTGACATTACACAGTAGGTGTAAACGATACAAATGGCAGTGAAAAGACGCCAACGTGTGCTGACGACCAATCCCTCTGTGTGATCACGTTGAACCATGCAATATTGCTGGTCATAACATGCAGTATCAATACCAATGTTTTTGGCCCATAAGTTCATGTTTCATATATGTCCAAAATATGTCTTTCAATCATAAAATCATGTTATTTTTATATATGCCCAAAATACTTCTTTGAATCACAAAAAAAAAAAAAAAAAAATTAGGTACAGTACATAAGCCCGTATTCTGGCCGGCATTATGGCCGCGCTCCACGTAACAAAAGAGCAGCGCAACTATCTAGTTGTTATGTAAGGATTTTGAATGAAGCCTGACGCTGACTTGGTGTGTAGTTGTAGAGTGTGGTAGCCCTGGCTGGCAAGGCGACACTGGAGCAGCAGTGCTCCTGCCCTTACACGACTAGACCAGTTTCTGCGATGACGTATACGAGACTCGTGGAGTCCAATAAGCAGCAAATGTGTTACCTTGGCCAACATCTCACCGTAGCTGCCGTCAAATAAGCATAAACTAGTGTTTTTTTTTTTGGCGTAAGTCGTTCCCAAAATACACCATACGGCTAAGTAAACAAGTACTAAAAAAATCATACCTTCAGAATCAAGGTAGATCACTAGAGTTACACAACACAATACAATAACCTGAACTAGGTAAGGTGTCGTCCATGGCCTTTGTTAAGAGCCCTATACAGCTGGTACATGAACATTACTTCAGCGTGTTACAAGAATTTTTTTAGAAATACTTTTTAACGTGTGTTCGATATCTTTATATCCGAAAAGAAAACACGTATAATGCTTTGCTTCTTTATTTTTATTGTCTAGATATTATGCTAAGTAAAATTATTTTGGAGCACCTCAAAATGGTTACAAATTGTTTTTCCAGACTGTTGCCAAGAAAAAAAATCGGAATTGTAATACAAAATAGAGAAGCATGCGCTGGACTATAGTGTGCACTTTTCGTAAATAAAAAAGTAGGGACAGTCCTTATAAAGTCTTGTAGGTAAAAGCCAACGACCAAAATACTGCACGCAAAATCGTAATTCTGAATCCAATGAATTAGTTGTTTGAGTACTCATTCTCTTGCTATGTATATGATATTTCAAGGTGAAGTTACATGCACTGTAATCAGATTTTACTGTAGTTCCTGGTAAAATTTTGATATTTTATACAATTTAACAATATCATAAATGTCTCCAGCTGGTGAGTATATTAGTATTTATATTGTTATTATTACCATCTCCACGCAGCTGTGGAAGGAAGCTGCATGCCTGGTTAAATAAGTACTTTTTTTACTTGGGTCATGTTGATTAAATGAACATGTTAAGTTACTTCTAAATTATTTAATTTTTGAAAACTCAGACCAAATGAATATATGTTTTTAATTATTGGTTTTACTATGTAAACTAACTTTTTTAAAACCAAAAACTGTAGTTATTTGTTTTGGAGAAGTTGTGTGTTGAATATTGCTTTTGGGATATAGCCTGCTTGTTTCCGAACCGCAAACACTATATCTAGCGCTTGCGGTATATGGCTCTTAAGAGGTATGGGAAGGTACGATGTCGGGCAGAACTACTCATCAAAATTCGATGAGAATTTTTGTCGAGTAGATATTTTATCAGCGGACATTTATACATATATCAATATGCGATAGCATGCTTTACTTTCAAGTATAACTTTATTATTATAATTTTTTTTAGAAAATTAAAGGATTGAAACCACAAAATCTACAAAAATTTAAAATTGTATTTTTTAATAATTTTTAATATTGTAAAATTTAGGCCTCTACAAAAACCAAAGTCAAAAATACACGCGTTTTGATTTGAAAATAATTGTACCATCCAAAAATCTCAGAGCGACCCAAGCATTTGCCTGGGGCCACTTAGCGAAGCCATGAAAAAACCTACATCAGGATGTCGGAGCCGAGGTAAAACCCAGGTCCTCCCAACTACCCAAAAGGCGGTTAAATTTAGTTATCTGGTGGGGTTATATGAGTTTACTGACTCACGTGACCAGGTTATTTCTAAACGCCTGCAAGCAGTCCATGGTTTACCGACGGGCGGAATTCGAAATAAGCGTTCACATTATATATATTAAAATAATATTTTAATTCAAAGACCGCAGCATATTTATAGTACGTACTGTTATAGCTCGTTCGGGATAAAGTGAGCTCTAAAAGTTTAACCTTTGAAAAATATGACTAGCCGATACTGCACGTAATTCAACATTTACTACAGTCCCATTACAGCTTGTATGGTTGGCAGCTAAATTGCGTAATATAGTTCCATGTTTTCCTATTTAATTAAACAATACTAAAACAAAATCAACCAAATTTGATATAATTGTGTTTTATATAATTAATATTTTTTTTGTAAAACTATATAGGTACCTACTGACTGCACAATTTATCTTACACACGCAAACATCAAGTGACGTGTCCAAAGAAATTAGACGATCCCGTTGTTAGCCGTTGCCCGCGGAAAGATACGAACTGGCTGAAAATATAAATTTAGCAGGGCTTTTTTTCGTGCTCACTTTATCCCGAACCACCATCTGGATACTGGAACGTCTAATGCTGACTTGCTGAGCAGTATCTTTTTAGTAACAAAAATGACGGCTTTATTACAGTGCGTAAGAACCACAGTTTTTGTTAAATACGCAGCCTCACAACCCTTGGCACGTAGGCAACACCACCTACATGTTAGTATATGGTCGTCCGCTGGGTCTATAGTGAAAGTGCTGGTGGATGATATTTCAACACCAACATTATAGGGAAATGACGCTGCCTTAATCTTCATGCGGTTCCTAAGCAATTGCAACATGGCGACCAATTGCTCAGTAAGATAGCATCAAACGGACCAACTTCCAGACGTTAAAGAAATTTATATGTATAAAATAGGAAAGGGACCAACCCTGTGTTGTATTACCGTGAAATGTTTCTATGTGTTGAAGATCCCGATAGTACGAAACAATATTCTGAGTAAAGTAATTTAACGTCAATTGTCCTCCATTATTTTAATTAAACATTTCTAAATTAAATTTTCAAGGGCACATCCCTTCCTCGGTGTTGCCTTTAGGTACAAACTGTCCTTAATGATTTTCTAATTACTTTCACAAAAGTTATTACCTTCCGGAGTTTGTTATTAGATTTTTATAAACACGCCTTTTACTCCAATAAACCAACTTACAGGCACCGGTTTAAATGTGAACTTTATTACTAACTGATACGAAACAGTCCAGTTGCATAATTATGCAAATCTGCTGGTATAGTGATCGACAGCCGTTTGTAACATAGTCCATCAGATATAGGACGTTTAGTGATTAAAGTTGGTGACTTATCGCGAAATTTTCATATGTTAACATACCCTTAAAAACCCTACAGTCTGTTGCAACATACTTGGTAATGCCCGACACAATGTAGTTGTCTATACACCAATCACACTCGCAAATATACACTAACAGAAAAATTATTGGCTCTGTCAAATAGGGTAACAGTCATACGACAGTCAGTAGCATAAACAAAGCTGCCATCATACTTAACGTACGTTGAAAAGTTGCAAACAGTTATGTTTGCCCGCGATAAATCGCCATCTTTAGAAGTGATTAAATAATAAATGCTGGACAGTATGTGGTACAGGATCAATCCGACGAACATAACAGTTAAGGTGGCTGTCTTCCCAAGCCGTCGAGTGGTGTGCAGAGATTCTGCCGATGGATGTTTATTAGAAAACTGTTTTAACGTGCTTGAGTGATATCTGCCTCCGAAATAGCATTCAAATAACGTTACCTGCGTAAATACTCATCTCAGATATTCCAGTAATTTTAAAAGTTTATTTTTAATCAGCCGAAAACGACGAAAATGGGGGTCTTGTGGATTCTTTTAGGCATGACTCTATGGCCACAGAATCTTAAGAAAATGGCATAGACACGTAAAATACATAGTTTCATGAAATACTTAGACATAAAATGATAGAGTAAGCACTAAATGTCGCATAGAGGCTCTCTATTGGCGTGAAGACTGCATGCCAGTTCAGTGGCTTGCACCTATAGAGGCTAGGATGAAACGTGACGTGCTTGCTATGTCGCCCGTAGAGCACAGCACTTCTAGACCTCAAACGGGCAAAATACGTCACGCTTTGAGGTCCCACTAAAGTGTCTTCAAAGTTGGGGTATTACGGGCCAGGATTAAGCTATAAAATCACGGCCGTGCTCCTTAAACCAATGCCAGACAATTCTGGCTACGAGATACCACGCCCTGTTCTGCAGGTAGATTACATCCGCTTCAGGAAAGTCAGCATATAGTTTTGCGGAATTATAACATTTCTTATGTACCCACCAAGCTGCTTGCGTGAAAATGCTATTTTTAGTGAATGTGTGTCGCAGACATCAAACCTAGCGAGTGGTCAAAATATTAATTGTCAGTACATGTGTAGTTTGCTGCCAATGTTTGGCGCTACCAGTTAAATTTGTTTTAGCCTAGGTGCTTTGAGGTAGATATTGACAATAAGTTACCGCTGATAATGACATGTGCTCTCGGATAGGATAAGGCAGTTTTACAATCATTAAGTCCGCATGTTCACTGCGTCTTGTAAGAAATGACTGGTCAGATTTCTACTGTCGAAGACTGTAACTTTAATACTGCGGTAATTTATAAATTATTTGACATATTCAGTTACAATCATTCTTCGAAGAATTTGAATGTATTGCAACCTTGTTCGAAATGTATACGTATTTTAATTTACCATAATGTTTCACCGTTAGAATATGCTTATTGTAATATCTGCAGGACGTCACACCCTCAGGTTGTTGACTACTATTGCAGGAAACGCTCTATTCTGTCTTTAATTTTACAAGACCGTGACGAATCAACAAAACCACGTCTATTTAGTTTAAATTTGAAATTCTAAACACCTACGAGAAATTGGGCTATCATGATAATGACACCCTCATCGAGTTTCATATTCATATGTAATTTTACTTTTCAGAAATACCACAACAATGTTATAACTTTTGCTGTCCTTTGCAGTTTGTAGTCTTCTGTTTGTTAGCACCATCAAAGAATGTTTACCTTTTACCAACACGAAGACAGAAACTTTTTGTGAACAATTGAATGTAAATTTTGAGATTGTTTGGAATTTCTTAGTTGGTTTGTATTCCAAGAACAGTGCTTGTTGATAAATTGAATAATCAAGATTTCCGACTCTGCAGTCATTTGGTCCATTAATCTCTTAACAACTTAAAAATATTTCATCAGCTTTCTGAAGTTTTATTATTTTACCCTTGTTAACAATATTTAATGGAAGTTGGTCTTGTCACATTGCTATATTTGCTAGTTGTCTCTGTTATAGCATCAAGGGACTAGACAACTTACCAGTCATGTCTCTGGCCGTGAGAACAGTTTTGATATTTGCACTCTCTGAATCGTCAAAGTCTCTGGTCAACTTTCCTCTGCGCGAACGAACGCCATTAGCTAAACACCCAAAATTTGCTTCTTGACGAAAATGACCAGCTTTCCAATGTCTCAATTTCAGGGTGCATCACCGATAGTAAACCTTAGCTCCTTTTGTAGGTTGCGGGAACAAGTTAACAACCAAGTCCTTTAGTACTTCTTACTATTTTAGACTTTATAGCCCTCGTTACCCAATATCTCCAGTCCCTGAAAGAAATGCTCCCATTCGAACAATTTTATATTTTCTACTTTAGACTACCGTTAAGTGGCTTGAGGTTCATTTAAACTTTTTTGGTGCATTAACTGTGAGAGGTTTCGTTTTCTGGTACTACAATTGAGTATAACCAATTAAAAAAATATTCTTACGCTAGTTAAATGTATAATTTGAACACCCTCTACGCAACCTGGCTCTTGAAAAAAGTTTTATCTGCTCTTGCACGGCGGGTACTATTGGTAAATGTGGCTCAGAGGTATGTAGTAGAACTGATAACTCGTTCTGTTTGGCCTGTTAAATGTATAATTTTTAAGGTCTGAAGTAAAGTGCAAATATGAAAACGGTCAGTTAAGTAAAAGTGAACATATTAAAAGTGAAAGAATGGAAGACTTATCGGCATTTTTTGTACTGATATTAGCGAAAGAAATGACATAATAGACTTAGATAATTTCACAGTGATGTCTGAGTGCTGCGAAAATATTGGCATTACTAACATACAGACGAAGTTAACAATAGTAGGTGAAAGCAGTAAGGTTTGGTGTTGTGTTACAGCTGAGCTGCGTGAGCGCGCTGTCGACCTGCGTGCTGGGCCAGTATGACGGACAATACCAGGGTCAGTACCAGGGCCAATACCAAGGCCAGCAGTTCCAGGGACAGCCCTACCAGGGACAGCCCGTCCCTCCCTACCAGGGCGCCGTGCCGCAGGCCCTCGACCAGCCACTCACCGCCACCAACTACAAGACAGACGACGGACAGCAGAGGTCGGAGAGTGTGGACGGTCAAGGCAACGTGCGCGGTCAGTACAGCTACGTGGACCCCAGCGGCAAGACCATCACCGTCAAGTACAGCGCGGGCAAGGATGGCTTCCAGGTAGAAGGCGACCACCTGCCTCGTGCGCCAGAAGCGGCCCCACCCCAGCCGCAGTACAACCCGCAGCAGCAGTACAACCAGCAGCCGCAGTATAACCAACAGCCTCAATACAACCCACAACCTCAGTACAACCAACAGCCTCAGTACAACCAACAGCCTCAGTACAACCAACAGCCGCACTACAATCCTCAGCCGCAGTATAATCCCCAGCCGCAGTACAACCCGCAGCCTCAGTACAATCCTCAACAGTATAATCCCCAGTCGCAGTACAACCCTCAGCCTCAGTACCACCAACAATCTAACGGAAACCCAGTGCCGTCTGCGGGATTCAACCACCAGTTCAATTTCCCAAAGTAACTCTGTAATACCTCATTCGTGTGATATCATCTATATTTGTTCGTACCTGTCATGCTGTTATCAACTTTCTTTCCTTCTTAATTTAGTTTTCATTTATACGTTTTTCCTTGTTTATTGCATTTGTAGTATCTTTTAGCTTGGAAAATTATGACTTAGAAACCTACATTTATTTGTAGATGTTATTTAAAACGATAGTACGTTGTCCTTAATTTTCACGCAAGTGAAGTCAAACTTTTTTACTATATAGTTTTTCTCTGCTGATATTTTACAATCAGACAATCTAGAACAAAGTTTAATTTTACTTCAATAATAATGCAATAAGTACTTCCAGTAACATTATATTGAATTAATTTAATAATTGTTACTACGACTATTAGTTTTGCGGAGCTTTGATACTATGCTTATTCTTATCTACGTGTTCACCAAAAAAATTTAGATAATTTTCATGGTTTACTATCATAGTTCCTAGTATTCATTTCTTCTCTCTTTTGCTTAATTTCTGGGAGTTAACTTATTTAAAATCTTCGCTTATAAAATGTGTGGTTTTTGACGCGTGGCGCACTTTTTTCATTTATTTAAATGTTTTAGTCTATCTTGTGTGTTAGAGAAACATTATTGTAGACACTTGTGTCTCGTATTCGTAAAAAATATTTCTTAGAATATGTTGTTCTATAGATATATATTTTTACTTTTTTACTTTCTCGTCTTTCTAGATACGTGTTTATTTCCCTTCTTTCATACGATTATTTTTGGTTTTGTACGTTTACCTAGTTATTTTATCAAATACGAATAATAAAGAAAATCTAGCTTCCTGCCAGACAGCATTTTAGCGAGTTTAACGTAAGACTTCATTCATGAACTGAATACAAAAAAAAAAAAAAAAAAAAAAAAAAAAAAAAAAAAAAAAAAAAAAAAAAAAAAAAGCTTAAATGTAGTTGGTATTTAACTAGAAAAATTATAGATTTTTGTTTGATTGTTAATGCAACGAATCTTGTACGTATGAATATACGCGTAGGCTAAGAGTGCACGGTACATGCATGTAATATATGCTGTGACAGCAAGGAAGAGTGTTGTGAAGACGGCCAGGAGATCCTATAAGTGCTCTGATGCGGCCACAGAACAGATTTTTATCTGGGGTCTTAACAAAACTTTCATACGCCAGACCCACATTATTATTAGTTTTTCAGGGATATAAGAGTCTGGTCAGTGTTGGTATGTAGGTATGTGTCAGGCGTCTATTACAAGCTCGTATTGCCTACTTGAGTTGCAACTGATGCATCACAGCACTTTGAGAGCCGAATATTTACGTACGCAAGAAGCAACGTCAGAGTACGTATTTAACAATTTTTGGCACTGTGTATCTACTACAATGAATTAGTGTATTTTAGCTAAAATTGGCAATTTTACGGTACAATATGGAATTTAAAAATAAATAAATAATTAAAAACATGTGCTCATGTGTTAGGTTACTGAAACACATTAATAAGTAAATATTTTCTTGGCTAAATAAGACAAAAATGTTAACTATAGTTGTGTGCCCTAAATGGGATAAAAATAAATACTTTAGTTCAATCGAAGACAACAGTGTTCGTAGATATTTATTCGTGAACTTTATTCAAAATGGACATTATTTTCACTTGAGCAACTTGGACTGTGTATAAGCACAAATGCTTTGTGTGTTGTGTAGCGAGAAACTGTCAAATATTATTTCTGAAAAATATTTTAAGCCGAAAGGTTGATTCATAAACATCATTACAGTGACAAATGTGAAAATTAGTTATTGAAGTCTTTGCGAATATGGATCAGGTGTATTGCATTTCAAATTATGTTGCTTCATTATGAAATTGTATTTATAGAATTTGTGTTAAAATAAAAATTCAATAAATTATAATTTTGTTTCTATTTTGAAAATTTCTTTCTAATAAACGTCATAGTTTCGTCTTAAGAGAAGTCGCTACAAGACGAATTCTGTGAAAGCAGTTTTTGCGATAATATTCGTATCTCCGCAAATAACTGTTCTGGGAATACATTTTGTTTTGCAGGAAAGGTGAAACACTATTATCTACAGGCGCCACCTTTGATTTTTAGTCCTACAGTATGTCAAAAAAGTATGGCGAAAAATCGTGAAAATGGTTAAAAATGGAATTTTTAGGGCTTCGGCGCACAGTTTCCTTAAAGTAAAGGAGAAAATGGTACATCCTGACATATGTAGTACTATCCTTTGGTTTTTGACACGTGGAATAATATCATACTTATACAAATATAATGTACTTGCTATTAGACTACATTGAGTGCGTTCGGGACCTGGAAGAGCCTGTTCGCTGAACTATCTTACACTCGAACAATTCTATTAAAGAAAGAAAATATTGTTATCTTTACTACCTTAAGAGGGATTATCTATATGTTGTTGCAATTTATGTTTAATCAAAAGGCCCAGCTTTCTCTTGTGATCAGTAAGATATGCAGGCATTGGCGAGCTCATGAAGAGAGTACTGTTTGTTCACAAGTCTTATAATAACTTGTCAATTTGTGACTGAGTAAGGATATTACTTTTCTGAAGCTTAATTTTACTAGAATTTCTTTTACATGTTGTCGTGTGAGGAAAAGTTGCCAAATATTATCAGTTCGGTGGAATATGCCACCATCATGAATAATGGTTGACGCAACTTAGTATTCTCATTGAGAGATTTAAATTAGATATTTAAATGTTTGTTGCAATGGGTGTTTACAGTAAGAATGTATTTGTTTGTGGATAAACGCTAATGCTCAAGTTTTGTTGACCTACCTTGTGTTGAATGACAAAGAATAAAACGAAAAAAAAGCAATTCCAGAGGAATTAAGTCAGTTTATTTATATTTAACAGCGAGAAATCTAAAGATATAATTCAGTCAGATTTCGACAACACACAAAAACAAAAGACGGACATAAAAACCAGCTTCCCAATACTAAAAAATATGGATTTAGAAAAATAACATGGACAGTTGGGCAACAAACAAACGACAGAAGACAACACGACATAAGTTCCATTCAACGAAAAAATGAAACGTTTCGGGGATTCCAATCTATTTCCTTCTTCAGGCAAGAGAAACATTTTGTCGGAACACCAAGATGCGCAATGTGGTTTGTCTGTGGTTAAATCACACTTTGGTGAATTTGGTTACTCGTTGGCCATAAATTCTTTTCATAGATGACACTGTTCCTCAATCAATGTTTTCCTGTCGGAGCAGATTTTCTCTGCTCGGTTGGCTAGGGTGCGAAAAATGCCCGACTTTTTACTTATATTATCTTTATAATTATTGCTGTAAGTATAAATGAAATGACCTAATTCCTCTGGGATTGCTTTTTTTACTTTGTCATTCAACACAAGTTTGATCAACAGAACATGAGGTTTAAATATTTATCCCTGGCTTATGGGGATCTTGACTTCTGTTTGAGACCACACATGATTTTCATTTTCTCAGATTTTTGGTCAATTTTTGTCTTTACCACCATCAGGGCTACACTGAGAGGTCTAGTTGTTCGCACACCCATATAGATGAAGGTATACGCCAGCTAATCATAACTCGGCTGTGCTGTGATTAGTCGATCAACTACGGCCAGATTGGTTGTGGTTGTGGCCATTCAGGGATGAGCCTGCTTCTTACTAGTGCAACATATTTGTCCAATGATACTGTTGAGAACGTGGAGGCACAGCTTCTTAACATTTAGAGAAATAAATAGTACATTTTAATAAGATTCTATAAATTTTTTTCTAATAACATTATGTTGGTGTTTCTTGATTTTCATGGTTTATTTGATGTTTGAGTGGGTATTAGTTGCTAATGTCTGTTACAAGTAGGCATCGCCAAAATAAATAAAATCTTATGCTTTTTGGAAACGTTGAGCTAACACTGATCTGTCTGTGGTGTAGTTAATGTCTGCAAGATTTTATTTGAGGCAGGTTCAGTTTATTCATCCTGTCTGTCCAATAGGCATTCCCACACACACACTTGTTACCTTGTAAACGCCTGTTCTTGCAGGGTTCTTTGTCTTCGACGTTAAGGCGGAATGAATTGAGTTGTTTACTGGTCATTTAATATCCATGATGTCATGTTTCTGATGTAGTTTGGATATTCTCTGTGGCTTTGTTGGCGTATGGTAGGAGTGTGATGATTTTTATCTTTAGTCCTGCCTCGCCTTTTAAGTTGTTTAGAAATTGATTTTCTTAAACGTATCATTCTTGTAACCATTCGCAACAAGACGGTTACGTTACATGCTGTAGCTCTTGATCCATGCTAGATTTATCTGAGATGTTTCTTGTTCTCTTCGCCAGAGTGTAGATGACAGTTCTCTTATGTTCTAATGATTGGTGATATTCGGCATTCAGATACCTACCTGAGTTTGTAGGCTTTCTGTATACTCTGAGATTAAATGTGTTGCAAGAGTTGGTTTCAAGATGAGAACCCCTTTCCCTTCGACAAGCGAAGTGAACTTATCTTACTGGGCAGACTGTTCAGGTGGTCCAAACATTTTTATAAGGGGATAAACCCACGTAGGTTTATCATAAACTGGTCATAGCTGGGCTGTGATTGGCTGGCGTATATATTATACGTCGAGGGCCTTCATAAATTGACCTCAACGTAACCTTGATGATGGCAGCATACAAGAAATGCCGACATGGAGCAGAAAACCGAAATTGGACATGAACTCAATCAATAATCGAACACATGTGTACTTTTATCGCATATTTAATAAACTGTTGATAAAATAAAAATTTATTTAAATTTACCATAAAACAGTTATTATTTTTCCCATCCTTTATTGTTTAAAACTTGTGGTTAAGAATACGTTATCAACTGCCGTTGTATTTATTCCCATCCCCATCGCATTCAGTTTCATCATTTCAAAAGTTTCCAGGGGTGCCGGAACTAGGGGCGACATGGACATGGGTACATGGTACCCCTCTGGATGACGAAACAGGAAATGAAGGTATTATGAACTTGCTCCCCTTAGTAAAACATTATTTAAAAATATAACCACATGCGAGGGAAAAATGTCAAATAAATAAAAATAGAGACTGAATGAACTTATGGAAGCAGTAGTGAGTAAGTAACCAGAAAATCCTAGAATTGTTTATGATGTTTGACACCTTCCTCACAGAGTTCCATGACCATTACCTGCAACTTATGGTAAAATGTGTGAAGTGTATTTGAGTTATATTAGTAAGACCTAAGAGAATATGGAGTTATTGTGTATTGCCCATACAAAGTATGCTTCCGATAAATCAATCACTAATCCGCAAATACGATTTTTGCTAAATACGAATTTGTTTACAAATAAAATTATATCAGTTTTATTTATTTCGTAGTTACTTTCACTAATCTAAATATGTTCGATGCACTTGGAAATCCGATTGTGAAAGAAACTCAATACATAATTTCCGTGCGTTTTGGGGTGTTAAACTCAACTCCTGAAACATGTTAAGAAGAAAGCTCTGAAAGGAATTTTCTTGATCTGCCACCATCACATGATATCGTCTTTTGTGTCCTTCTATCTGCTTGCCAAGTAAGTCGCATCCATGGGGTAAAGCAAATTCATCTCAGGAATACAAGTCGGGGAAGTGCGTCATTTATTCAGCGTACTTGCTGCATTGACACGACGGAATACCAGATTGCCTAGGATATATGAAGGGCTTGGAATGATAATGGTGTAAGTCAGGTAAAGCAATTTCCACAAAAAATCTATTAATTTCTGTTACATATAAAACATAGACTGTTTATTTAGTACTTAAATTTTACTTCGAAAATTGAGTAAAAAAGTGTATGAATTGTAACTGAACATTCTTTTAAAACACGTTTAATATGAACGAAAAAAAATCTCTTAATAAAAGTGATTTACGCCAGTATTATTCTAGGCCCTTCATAGTCATATGTCACTCGTTCTGTCACTACACACACACACACACATATATATATATTTATATGTATGTATGTATGTATATATGTATATATATATATAAGTGTGTGTGTGCTCTAGAAACAGAGTGAAATACAATACGGACTTTGTTATGTTTTGTGTTCGCTATGACTGCATGTTGCTGCTCCGGGAGGACAGTTCTGGTGTGAGTGTGTGTCCCAGGTGTAAATGCAGCCATAACTGCATGGGGCTATATATACGAAACGGAACAATAGTGAGGTAATGTGTTGGTAAACAGTGTATTCCGAACCATCCTCTTGCATTAGGCGTAAAATAAAATATGCACCGAAGAGGCATTTACGATATTAAAATGACTGGCATTATCACGTTCCGCTACGACTAGGCTTGCAGGGTGCTCATGCACTCATGCTTGAATGTTATTGCAGGCTTGTTAGCTTGAATCAAGCTTGTCTTGGCAAGCCTGTAAGTTGTAATCAACATTGAATTAAACCAACTAGTCTCCACATGACAGTTTACCGGATAAACTCGATTGTAACTTGGCTGTGCACGCCTGTATGGTGAAAAAATAGTTATTTTGGCTTCGATGGGCATGACATGCAGTCGCTACTCTTATTTTTCTCCATTTTGAAGTATCGTATACAATCATAACAAATTTCTCTAGCTTTGGCTGAATTTCAAACCTACGACCTTTGAAATACGAGACAGACATTCTTACCACTATACGACAATGAAAACATAATCTGAACAGGAGTTTCGGTGAGTGATAAATTATTGCACTTAGTTTCCCTACATTATTTTCGTTATTAAAATAAAATGTGTACTAGTGGATCACAAATTTGATCCTTTCAAACACACATAAATTAAATGCATGTGAAAATGTGAGGAGTACCTAGATTTTTCGAAGAACCACAAGCATCTTCGTGATGTACCACTGTAGAAACACGCAAGTCATGCGAAACTAGTAGCATTCTTCAAGTTTGGATTGTATCAAGCTTGCTGTATGGATACTAGACACCTTGTTTCAAACTTACAGCAAATTCGAACAATTACTTTGAAAGCTTGAATCACGCTTGTCGTGAGAAAACTAGTTTGCCCGAATCAAATTAGAGTCAAGCTTGTCTTGAAAAGTGTGTGTCACAAGTAAAAATCAAGACAGTTGACGAACTTTCCGCAAACGTGGGCTCCCTTTAATCGAAATTACGAACTTAAACTAATTTACAGCAGCTGATGTCGATAAAAACGAGCACAGAACACCACACTGTGGAACATAACACACATGTGTGATTGCCGAGACGGGGATCTGAAATGTTCTTGCAATGCGCAGCCCACATGTTTGTGGATTTCGCAGCAACTGAAAAAAATTAGAGGACGACAATGAGATTTAACTATTTTATAAAAAAATATAATTTTTTCTTATAATTACTTACGTCAAGATCGAGTTACATATTGTATTCTTGTTTATCCACACAGGTAAATCTCGCGACAAGCTTTTGTATCATGTAAATTGTGTAATGTAATAAATTGATGGATTTTTTTAAAATTTAAAGCTTATTTTCTTCTTTTTAGAACATTTAGATAAAAGCTTGTTCATAAAAATGTTTTTACTATTAATTAATTTTTTATTTTTAGTTATTTTTCAATGTTGTTCTCACGGGTACCGAAGAAATGTCCGTCGACTCTCTCAGAGCTTAGTTTAAAAGGGTAAGAGCTAATATACAACTGGGTTCGCCCCGGTTCCCTGAGGAGGTAATGTATTGATTACCAAGAGCCTCGCCTGAAGGACGGGCTAGCGACGACGGCAGTGCAATCAGGTCAGTGGTTGCACAAGACAAGGGCCTCAGCGATTCTCCCCACCGGCACCGAAGTGTGACAATATAACGCTATGTATCGGTGGAATAGGGGTCTGTCTCTTGCAAGCCTTCCAGCCGTCACCACCTCGCCAGGATGGTCCTGGGTTGAGACCCACGACGTACCGCCGTCCGTCGATAGTCGTCACAATCATCATCAGCCTCCGGCATCATGCTAACGGTGAGGTCTAAGGTGTCCAAACGTCACCCATCATAGAGTAGAAAGACGTAATTATTTAAACAGCCGCTCCCTTCCTATCTAAGCTACGTAGTACAACCGTGTAGTATTTTGTAACTAAACTATGTAGAGTAAACGACGATAATTATATTAACTTATTTCATTTACCCGTAATCCTCACCCTTAACTTAACCACATTATTAGTTCCAGTATAAAGTACCCACCTCTGACTACAGCCACCCTACCATTACCTACCACAACCCAACTACTATAAAACATATGTAAAACCTAGTAAAATAACAAGTTCACAACAATGGCGGAGGCGCCGGGTTCACATCATGTTTGATATACCCTGATGCCACTCAGTCCTCGGCACGGCCTCACCTTGACTTGGGTGTTTGGAAGTATGCGCCACTTATTTCAGTTTGAAGCTTACTTGTGTCTTACAAAACACAGTTCCGGGTTTGATTTTGGATTTTTTTTTCACCACTGCTATAATACGCCCAGTGTGTAGGTCGATATTAGTTAAGACACGACCCCGCTAAGTCTTACCGTTTAACCGGGCAGTAGTACACCATCTCCTTGAAGAGCTGAACGCGGACGTCATTTTATTATAATATCCTTCTCAGTAAACCCTTTCATTTGATATCCATATAAAGGGAGTGCATAAAAAATAACTAGTCCGCCATTTTTGGCGGTCCGCTATCTATATTCGATTTAGAATTACGTCACTTAGCTAGCCATGCGTTGTCAACCAAACTAAACGTGTATGCGAAATGTCATCGCAATCGGTTGAGAGTTACTGCTTTAAAATTCAGTTGCAAGATTTGACCCGAACAAACATACATTGCAAGTTAAATGAAAGCTCTTAAAATAGCACCATGTTGGTTAGGCTAAGCCAGTATCAATAGACTATTTGATCAGCCATGGTGGGCTTGAACTGAGAAGTAGTAGGATTTTTATTTTTCCTGCGGGCTCAGTTTGAGGAGGGTAAGGGGATAGACGTAAGGGGTGTGTCAGTTGTCGAGGAAGGAGACAAGCATCACACAAGACCAATACATAAGAAGGTAAGTTTTGGCGGGATAGTAATTAAATGTGTCAAGCTTCAAGTTCCATATTTGAAGAAGTTAAAAAGGTCATTGCTGTTTACTAGGCTTACGCATTTAACTTCGCAGACATTTTCATTTTTAAACTCGTTCAAACATGATTGCCGAATGTGTTTAACCAAATTTCTCGTGTGAGCACGGCTTAATTTAAAAGTTTTCTTTTAACTATTAGAACCTGTATTTGCATCATTGTTGGTAACTGACAGCTCACTTTCACGAATATTACAAAATCGTAACAGCAAACATGATTGCTTAAAACGCTAGTAATTGAAAATCAACGAAAATATTGCCTCGGGTTACGAAAGAGTTGTATTCTGAGTAAGACGTTTAGTTACAGTCGTAGGACACAAAAATCAACAGTCACTACTAGCTGCGAACTTGGAATTCTGCAGTGAACCATGTTGAATATTTCACGACTGTGGCTGCATTGCATACTTTAACGAGTGATGCTCTTGGAACAATCGAAACCAGAGGATTTTGGTCGTCAGACTGTAATTTCACACCAAAATGCAAGCATTACTTGTATAGAAGATTTTGCCACCGATGTGATATTTAGCGACATTGCAGCTTCCCACATTTACCAAGATGGCTTCCAAGGGAGCAGAGGAAAGTTTTCTATCTTCATTATTTTAGATGAGGTTGTTTCAATGCCTCCATGGAGGAACAGTATATTTTAACTAGCTGGAACTCCTCTCTAATTATATTTAAAAAAAAAAAAAAAAAAAAAAAAAAAAACAATGTTAGTACCTGCTTAGACAATGAATTTCCGCTTCGCTGTGTTAGGAATGTTGGTTAGGCTGATGCTGTTATATCATGTCCCTTAAGGCCCTTTCACACGATCAAATTTTGCTTAAATTGTCTTTCAACTTTATTGAATTCAATTTCTTGAATGCCATGTGACGCCATGATGATGTCATAACCGCGGCCATATTGTCTTTCAATTTATTGCATATAATTAATTTCGTCAAGATTATCGTTTCGAACATGTTTGAAATTTTCTTGAATCAAAAATTTTCGAATATAAAAGAGGTTTTCCTGATATTATTAATTCAAATAACATATTTATTGTAGTATGTATGAGAAATATACAATGTTAAACATACCTACGAGCATTATTTGTTTTAAATAATAAATTTAAAAAATAAGAAATTTTGTATTGGCTAAACCAAGTATTTTTGCATCAAGCAGATAATTATAAAATAATGACATTATTTATTTTATGCGTCGTTTGTTTATAAATTGTGTGATGACTTTTCAAGTGGTGTCTTCAATATTTATTGAATCCATTTTCTTGAATCGTCGTGCTATTCAATAAATTTAATTCAAGAAATTGGATTTATCGAATGGCCTTTAATATCTCCAGAACTGTCGCCATATGACCTATCCTTTACGGGTACTGATCATGTTTACGTTATATGAAAACCGCTGTCTAATAATATCTTATGTGAACGCAAAAGGCATTTATACAATTTTTAAAAGAATTAAAAAGTCTATGTTAAAACAGCAGATCTATAAAATATTTTGCCAACTTTTGAGCAGTCATTTTGCTATTAAAATGGTTCTCAGGATAACTTCAACTTGGAGGAGAATTATTCATTAAAAGATCGAGCGAGGTGGCACACACGCTGGGCTCGTATTCGGATGGACCCGGGTTCAACGCCCGGCTGCAGCCATCTTGATTTCTGTTTTCCATGGTTTCCCGAAATATCTTCAGGTGAATGCTGAAGTGGTCCCGCAACAAGGGCCATTGCAGATTCCTCCCAGTCCACGTCACTGTGTAAATTTGTGTGTAACTATCTCTAATGACCACGCTGTCGATGAGACGTAAAGACTACTTGCTTTAGGAGACGTATGAAAAGTAAAAGTGATGGGCAAACGCTAATCATTTGTTGTGCATTAGGAAAACTTTTATCGATTTATTTTTCATCATGCATCAGCCGTTACTGCGTACGCAATACACGCGAGACTATAGTGTTCGGAAATCCACGACGTTTTATTTACAGATGTTTTGCATTTGAATTCAGTTTATGTTTTGTATATGATCCATTCAAACTCGCGGCTAAGGGCTTAAAAATATTATTTTTTCTGTTAAATGTTATCAACCAGGACTTTGAAGATGTGTTATATAATTAAATACTATTTTATTTAGTTATAAGTTCAATATTATTAATTTGAGGCGGTGTAATACAGTTAAAAACAAAACAGGGGAGGAAATGTCCAGTCGTTAGTGCACTCTAGACTCATGTTCAGCCGAACTGTTTCTATATAAATACGTAGAAGACGATTTAAATCCAAATGACATACTCAGGAAAATTATATTTTTTTTCTCGGAAAAGTTAGAAGAAAACTTAAGTACCACATTAATGTAAAACGAATCGTTAAGGAGATTTGTCGTAGTAGAAACCTAATTTTAAAGTGTTTAAGTTAAAAGAACATTATTTGACATTTAACATGAAATAATAGCTATGGTTTTGTATGACTGAGATCTTACATCTCCAAAATTGCTGTCCGTATTTAAGAATACAAAGGTTTCTCCCTTTACTTGGACGAAAATTTTTAACATGACGGTATAAGCAATTTGTTAACATGAAATGGCACAGCATGTATAAATAAGGGAAGAAAAAAAAAACTAAAATTTTGTATGGTCTGAACGTTCGCAGGTGAACAGTTTTCGAAAAATCCTCGCGGAAAATAATACAAGAAGTTACCAACATAACTGACCTGCGTACTTTCCTCAAAGTGGATGCAAATTAACCCCGAAAGTTAAAATAGTTTGCGTACATCTGGGAATATTTAATACTTGTATTAATTTAGACATATTATAAACGATATACAAAAACTTATGTCAGTTTACTAAGTAATATATACGTACCCAGTTGATAAAATTAAGGAAACATTTCTGAGATGCATTTTTATCCTAGAGATAAAAACATGGCCGTCGTTTACAAAATATTACCAAAGTATGTACAAAATACATAAAAGTCCAGTCAACTAACTAAGTAAAATATGCGTGTCAAAATTAACGAACTTCGGAAAAAATATTCCACAAATATGTAAACTAATCCTAAATATAAAAAAAATTACGCCCGTTTTGAAAATATGAATATAAAGTGAACGAAAAACGCAACCAAAATTCAAGTCAGCTTTCCTGTGAACCAAGATTATCAAATTATTAAAAATGGGGGAAAAAATGTCTCAGTTATGTCAGACTGAATAAATGGCCGCATTTATGAACATAAAAACACAGATTTGTATATGTGTACTAAATATGATGGATTTCACAAGTATTATTTTCTAAGATATGACATACAAAGATATATATATATATATATATATATATATATATATATATATATATATATATGTGTGTGTGTGTGTGTGTGTGTGTGTGGTTGCCGTTTTAAAAATATGAACAAATGATGATCGAAATATACACAAGTCAAGTCATCTTACAAAGTTATGTATATCAAGATTAAGGAATTTCGACAAAGTATTTACCCAAATATGTCATATTAGGCTAAAAATAATGGTCACCATTATGGAAATTTGAAAACTTAATAAACGAAATCACAAATGTAAATTCAGCATTTTATGTAGTATATGTGTACCATGTATAACGAAATTCTGAAAAATATTTCCTACGGTGTGTAATATTACGCTAAAAATATAAATGAAAAGACGGCTAATCTGACAACATTACCATAGTAAGATTTAAATATACGAAAGTAAAGTTAGTTAAACGTGTTATATGAATAATAATTTTAATGAAATTTGTAAAATTATTTCCTCAGATGTGTCGTACTATGCTAAAATTATAAAAAAAAATGGCCGCCAATACGAACGTATTGACACAGGAGAAACGAAACATGCAGACGTAAAGACAGCTTTATACGCACACTGTTATAAAACATTTCCGTGAAATTACGGAAAAGTACTGGCAAAAAAGTATCCAGAAAATTTCGCAAAATAACGGATACTCAGTTATGCTGGATAACGAAATCCTCCGTAAAATTACGGACAACCCATTTTCCTCGCAAAATTTTAATTGCTTCAAATTACTCGCACTCCATTTTTAAGGAATACGGAATACTCTTACTTGAAACATTTTCTCACGATAATACTATTTACTAATTCAAAAATTTTCTTGGATTTGCCAGGATTCTAATTTATGGAAAGTTACAATAAAACATTCGTAAACTGGCAATACGGACAAACTCCCGTAAACATAAAATTACAGAAGCCACTTTCGTATAGTTATAGTACTTTTCTGTAAATATCTCCGTGAATTTACGGTACATGTGTACAAAGTTTGATGAAATCCTGAAAAATATTTCCTAAGATATGTAATATTGTGCTCAAAATACAGAAATTGCCGCTATTTTGAAAACACGATCATAGTACGATTGAAATACACAAAAGTGTAATGTACATTTAGTTAAATGTTATTCGGAAAAGTATTTCCTCAGATATGTCATACTATACTAAAAATATAGCAAGAAGTTACCAGCATAACATAAGCATACTTCCCTGTAATTGGGTGCAGAAATTAAAATTCGTTTACGTAATCTAGGAATATTAAATGATAATATTGATTTAGACGTATGATACACGATGTATACTAAAATAAAGTCATCATGCTAAGTAATATGCGAGTAACCAGTGTATGTAATACAATTCTAAAAATATAAAAAATTACTGAAAAGGCTATCATTGTACGATTGTAATACACAGAAATAAAGTCAGCTTAATATGTAATACACGTGTACAATACATTTAATGAAATTCGGTAAAGTATTTCCTCAGATACATCATGCTATGCTTAAAATATACAAATGGCCGCCATTTTGAAACTATGTTTACTGTGTAATTCTTCAATTGAGAGCTATACTTTTTGAATGTCAATATCGAAAAACTACAAAACGACAATCCTTGATGATTATATTTGCCAACTTTACGAGAAAACATTTTCCCGGAATGATGCATATGTTAAGCGTGATCACTTGCGCCACTATTAAATGTACGAGATTTCGGCGTCAGAGATAGTTCTTCAGGTATACGTTACTGGTGAAAAAATTTTGCTCAGAAAGTTGGCAAAAACTATTGTCTAGGATGGCTGTTTTTTGATTTTAGCAAATTGGCTTCGAGAAACGTACAATTCTGAAGTGGTGCTTTTAACGCTGAATTATATACCACGCCCTCTTAAGTTACACTCAAAGAGATTTATGACTTCTATTTACCCTCCTCACCTACCCACTTCTTCCCACACTTGTCCTTCCATGACCGTGAATAAAGTTGACCAGACAATCTTGTTTTTTTTTTTTTTTTTGCAAAGAGTTACAGAACTTGGGCAGACACGCGAGGAAAACTAAACGGACAACGGTGAAAGTTTCCTTGAAAAAGTCTGAGTTGGTAAACTGCTCCGGAAAAACAGGACTTCACAAAGAAAAACACGCTTGTTCGAAAACAACTCGTCCCATTTATGACACCGTTAGAAACACGCGTGTTTTAGATGTGGATCAACACCCGTTACATTTTCGTGGTTTTAAATTTACGGGAGATTCGTCTTAAGACTCCAGTTCAGCATTCAATCGCCAGCAGTCATAAATCATCTTCTAGCGATGGTTTTAACCTCAAATTTTCGGTAAGTATTGTAAACGTGGGACATTCATCTATGTATTCATGTTAAACTAAAAATAGTTTCTTTTAACAATTATGAAAACGGGGAGTGAAAAATACTGTTTTTCGATACGTTTACAAAGAAATGTTCGGAAACCTAAGTGAGAAAAGAATTCTAGCTATAGGGCGTAGCCTAGATACAAAAATTGCAAATCGTGCAATTTAGCAAGGAAAAATAAATGTAGTTCTGTATCTGAGTTTACAAATAGTATCTTCGTAAACATACAACATTTTACGCATTATGCATGACATAATCAACTGCAGAGTTATGTCATCAGCGAAAACTAATGTTTTCATCAGCTCAGCGTTGTATTTTATTCCGCAGTCCAGTGTCGTGCAGTTTGTATGCACTGGAATATGCGTCCAGGAAATTTTTCATCATATGTTGAGCGTTTAATAGTGAAGCGTGTAACGTCAGCCAGTGAAAACGTCATGGTGGCGAATGGTTTGTATCCGCGTCCTACCTTATAAAATTCAAGTGTCATGATTGAAGGAAATTTCCATAATTTTAAGTTTGCACGAGTATCTTTCAATCTGTACATGAGAAATGAATGTCTGTCTGTTCCTGTACCATTCATCCGATTGCGATGAATGTCTGGTGAGTAGTGCGTACGCCCGAGAAGGTTTCTGACAAAAAGTATATAACTACCGTAAAACATGGGGGAGGGGAGGGGGTGGTAGCAAAACTGAGCGCTCAAAAAATTTACAGAAAATATTATATATTTTCCTAAATGTTTCTAAAACTGTCATTAATCACTCTTAACATATTTTTCACTGTTAAGAATTTCCAAACAACTTTTGTTTCAGTAAACTGTATTAATATTATTAATTATGTGATTTTTAAAGTGCCGAAAACATTTTATCGAAAACTTCTGTTAAATTATAATTTAAAAAATTTTTGAAGAGTTTAGTTTTTGGAAATGTATTTAAAATATAATTTCATAATTTTTTTTATGAATTACTTAAACCTTATAACTTTTTCTTGTATACGCCAGACAGAAAAAATATTGTATGTCAAAATGCATTTTAATAAAAAAATGTATAATACAAACACTTTATTTCTTTTGAGTGGCATTGCAACGGCTGACGAGTCGTCGTACTAAATATATTATAGCATTATATTGAAAACGAAGTAGCGACCAATACCTAGTTTGTAAATATTTCCTATGATTTAGTCTACCTCACTAAAGTTAGCACTTTTCTTTACGTTTGGTAAACGCGATTTTGGGAAACTAAATATTATATATATATATATATATATATATATATATATATATATATATATACTACTCTTGGTGAAATAATGTTTTAACCCACTGAATGAACGAGTTAATATGAAACGGAGTAAGAAGCATAAAATATAGGCCCTACTGGAAACCAACCGAAGAAACATTGCCAACAGATCTGTCAGATAAGTATATTTGTTTGTGGGATGAACCTAAATAGACTCTAAATAATAATATTTACAATATATATTTAATATACCTTCCGACGTTAACTTTGAGTGCAATTGAATCTATACATAGTATTTAATTTATTACCCTGCTATGTTTATGTAAACCACGTGCAGAAATATGCTAATTGACCGAACAAAAAAAATCCTACCCTCCCATTTATCTATATCATGTTCAAGCAAATTCAAAATATGTCCTATAGATTTTGTATAATGACATGATAAACTCGAAATTCTACTGTTTTTAAAACGTATTTGTAGTAAAAATTAATTAACCTACAGAAATATGATAGTCCGCAGGGGAAATATTTGCCATTGGTTTCTTCTTAATGTAACTCATGAAAATATTCTTGCATTGAAAATGAAAGTGAAAATGACATTTACTCCCCACTTAGATTTTTAAATACTGAGAAAAAATAATAACCTTTTTCATTGAAAGAATATACCATCCGAATTAACGCCTGCAAGTGTGTGCCTTTACATATATACATACATACATACATACATACATACATACATACATACACAAATATGTGTGTGTATACCGGACAACTACAAAGCAAACTTAAGAATTCAAGAAAGGTAACTCGGTGGAATTCTCTACAAAGAAAAATCAAGGTAGTTATGAAATCTGAAGAATTAATTAGTATAAAAATATTTAAAAATGTTTTGCAATTCATCATTTTGCTGATGGAGTGCAGAAATTGTCAAATTATTTAATTATTGATTATATGAATCTTCTCTGTGGAAACGTTGACTAAAATTAAAACGATTTTTGTGGAGCAAGTAGGTTATAAATGATTTATCACTGCAATGTCATCGTTAGTTTCTTGTTTGTTGAGTATGGCTTCTAATGCGTTTGAATATGAAATAAATTAAAGAACAAAAAAATTTCACGAATTTCATTTGACTTAGAGCAGGTACGTACAGAGAATTTCAACGGAATGATAATTTCACTTAACTAGTTGGCCTAATGAAATGTTTTAAGTGAAAATTTCTTTTCTTTCAAATATAAAATATGTTTGTTAGTTAAAATGAATTGGACAACCTAAAACACTGAATAAGCGGGTGTGCCCTTCGCAAATAATTTCTTACCGTTCTTAAACGTTCATGATGGAATATTCGTAAAATATTTTATGGAGAAATAGGTTACTTAAAATTTTTATCACATAGCTTTTAGATTACATATGAAGAAAATTTTGAACGAATACATTTAAGAGTGATATCAAGAAATGAAACTGGCCAAATACACGCAATGTGACGTGGGGGTTTTTAATTGTGTGAAATATGCTACTTAGGCCAAATTTCAACGTGTATTTAAGATAAAAATTTATGGTATTTTCAGGACATATCACAGGACTTTTTAACAGACAGATATAAAACAGGAGAGTTAAGAGGGGCGTAATGAAAAGAGGGATCTAATAGCTAAGTGGTAGAGATGGCAGGGCCATTTTATGAGAACGTGAGGCCTGGGGCAACATAAATCGAAGACCCGTCCCCCCCCCCCACGCTTTTTCCTTTTTAGATAGAGTAATAATTTTTAAGGTATGGTATATTTATCTTTATATTGGCATGTAGTCAGTAATATAAACATCAGGCCTTCAATTACAGGTACCACAATAAAATGCATTCAGTTGACACAGAAATATTAGAAACATATATGCGAGCGAAGAAAATATAATGTAAGTTACTAAAATGCCGTTCTTACAAAACTGGATGAATACTTCTTGTTGTTGTGCCACATAAAATAAAACGCCAGTTCATTTCAGTTATTAATAACGTGTTTTTATAATTAAAAAAAGTGCAGGATTAATGCTTACTCAAATACCTAAAAAGAAATTTCAGGAATTTTCAAAATTCGCCACCTAAGGACGTGAAACGGTGTAAAAGTGGTGAAAAGCGTATTCAATTAATCGTCGATATATCTTGAACCCAGCGGGCTAACGTTGTGTTTTTTACGTCCACGAGATACCAATAAAGTATTCTAAAACGTGATTCAAGGGTTTTTCTAAATTTACTCTCTTAAGTGGTGAAAAGACCTTGAACGTGTTTTAGTTAAATTCTCGATATCTATCGAACCCGTCGAGATATACAATTAATTTTTGCTTCAGAATGATGATTACAGAAATTATCGCGAAACGGTTTTCAGATTTTTCGAAATTCGATTTCTCAATACTGTGCAGGGGTGATATGTGTGTTTTTTTTTTTTAGTGAATGATCGATTTTGATTCGACTGAACGGGCTAACGATGTGATTTACACTTTAGTTGGATACTTATACAAATGTCTAAGATGTAAGTTTAAAATATTTCGAAATTCGACACCCAAAAGGGTGAAAAAGCACAAAATTTGTTTTCCATCAACCCACGATATCTATCTAACCAGTAGCGATATTGAGGTGTTGCTCGCGTCAGAGTGATGCTTATGTAAATATTTTTAAAAAATATGTATAATTTTTTTTATAAGAAACGTGATTATTAAGAATAAATCTAAGTTGGTCAATTTTCAAGGCAGACGATCCGAAAAGCAGGAACGAGCAGCGAGAAACAACCTATACAGGAGTTTCACTCTACAGTAACCTATCGAGACGTGGTGTTGTACAACCTCTATGAGCCCAGGACACAAATATATATATATATATATATTTATTTTAATAAATTTTATTTTCATGAATTATTTCGACGTTACGTGACACAGTTGTTTGTTACTCAGGTCTAAATTCCGGGAGGTTCTGGGCTCGATTTCCGTTAAAAGCTGCGTGTGAACGTTCAATTCTGATACACAAAAACTACAAGGCAGATCGAATTAGTGAAATTTACATGTAGTCTTTAAAAGGAGTAAAATTGCAGTTCACTTTCCACTTAGGTTCCTCTACAATATCAGCTAACATATCGTCGGTATACTGCCAAAAGTGATTAAAAGTCATAAATGCTATTTCGTTTAAAAACAGTATTAAATTGTAGATATTAACAAAAATTTGGTATGTTACAATACTGTGACACAACGGTACGGAAAGACGAATGGACTTTAAACTTGGGCAATTGTTCGTGAACAACATATACATATTCCTAGCATTTTATAATTTTATCACATTTTGACTTTGTCACTTTTGGCAGTAAAACGACGATATATCATCTCACTAATCTCAGGTTTGGGGCACCAAATACGTTTCCGCGAAACCTTTACCCTCTGAAACTTTGTAATGTCAATAAAG
>PNEQ01065290.1:0-47810 GCA_003012365.1 Medauroidea extradentata
AACAGAGACCCGCCGAGATAATTCGAGAAGAAGGAGGGTGGGGTATATAAGGGGGAGCTGCAGCAGGAGCGAGAGAGTTTTTGCTGGCAGGTGCCTAGTGTGATCTGAAGTGATAGTGACGAGTATTGGATTGCGACGACTGTTCAAGGGCGTCCAGCGAGTGGGACCGCAGCAAGTAGGAGGAAGAAGGTGATTCTAGACCAGAAAGATTCTGCGGTATTATTTCTTTGGGTCCACCATTGTGAGTGACTAGTAACCTTTCTATAGACAGAGAACTTGTGTAGATGTATTTTTTTTTATCCTTTATGTAAGTAGTAGTTGTTTCTTCTGTTTGCCATTTATTGTGATAAATCTTTATAGACATAGATTTCTTTTGAATATACAGTTGTAAATAAACTAGATTAGCTTTATTTTCTTTATTTTATAAAAGACCTCCATCCCAAAACGTACCTAGCCCGCAAGCTTGTAACAATATTATTACTAGCAGTACTGTTATTACTTACATAAGATTTGACGAATCAAATTTTTTCTCAAATTTTTAAAATATATTGAACATATAAATATTTGAATTTACGAATTAATTAAAATATGAGTACTTAGAATGATCTTTTGCACGTCTCACAGTGGCATTAAATTGAAAACCACCCGAAAGAAGCCGCGGGCGATTGGTAGTTAACAATAATATTTACTTCTCTAAACTCTCAGTTTCTCTGGATCCCAGAGGTCTGTGAATGAGTTGCCTAGATTGTTGCTGACTTGCTGCCGCATCTCCCACTAGTGAACGCAGTTTTGTAGCTGACGTGACCTCGTTAGCGTAATGTCCGCTTCATAGTTAGCTTATGATTTATGCAAGCGTTGTAACATTCCTGCCTCTACAGTACGCCTACCGGCCATGCAAAGCTGCATATTTAAACAACTTACAGTTCTGAGCAAGCCTGCATTGCACAAACACTCCGACCAACTACTGCAAATAATTTTTTTAAAATAATTTTTTTAAAATCTGCTTTGTTTCTCGCGATGGCCTCTAGGCAGGTAATCACTGTCTTAGTCAATACTCAAAAATAATTTGGTTTTGATAGAAAATTTTATTTTGCCAGTATCATAGAATATTTCGTAGTTTTGTTATTTTTCTAACTTGGAATTAGTGGCCTCCACGGGAGAAAAAGTTATCACGTATGATATTTATGCTGTTTTTTTTTATTGCCAATGGAAAGTGTACAATTTATGTCCTTATAGACTGTTCGCGATTATTGTGAGCCATTTTTTTATACTCAGGGTGAGAGAATTTTTGATTTCTGTTGGTGGCAAAAACGCTGAAAAAAGGCGTTCATTCGAATACTATCTCTTTATAATGTGGCTGTTATTAAGATAATTAATATCATAATTACCATTTATACAGCCTGAAATATCTCTGAGTTATATTTTTATTATGACCACGTATATTTTGGTTAAAATTAGAATATTTTATAAGACGGAGGTAATTTTAATGAAGGCAAATCTGCGAAGTCGAAATGTGCGAATTTTATATCCTAATGTATATTCAATAATTTAAAGAATAATTAAAGTTACGCTCAGATTGCTAAGCGAACATACTTGGACTTAAACAATTACTACTTTACGTACAGGACTGTCTCTCTACGAAACTAATAATATGAATAAATAATGCATGGCCCCGATCCAAGCAGTAACACTGTTTCTTCTTGAAAATACTAGTATAATTTTCCCAATGAAGACTGCTGTGGCTAACATCGGGATTTAACATTCAAAACAATACGAATGATATTTGCATGGGGCGACAAGAACATAACTTCGAGAGTCTGAACAAGAATGCTGTGTATATATGTTAAACGTATAATTATTTGTTTCCAGCTTCAAGAAGAACCACAAGGTCGACATAGGACGACAAATAATCGCAGTAAGTAGGTAATGTACCGCAATGGTAACTTCACGGCGTCGTCGTCTTTCTATCTGATCTTCGATCTATGAGACGATGTACCTGCAGCACTACACTGACGCTATACGCAGCGCAACTTTCGCATTTCGTTTAGGGCATAAGTAGGGTGGATGCCTACGGAGCACCGCGTGTGACTGTACAACATATATAACTTATTAAAGTGTAGTACAGGCTCTACCAACATTATCAAAATAAAACAAGTTTTATTCTTTATCTAAGAAGAATATATGTGTATATTTTGTAAATGAAACTGTTTTCATAGACTATTTCTTTTTAAGTTAAAAAAAATAATCGAATTATTGAGTCTTTATAATTTCTTCAGTGTTGAACCATATTTCTGTTGCAAGTTCTTCAGATCAAAAAACATTTTGCTAGGAAAGCTTATTCGAACGTCCATAGCATAATAATCACTCTGATTATACGGTCAGATTTTTAGTACACGTGTATTTCCCGTGTTTAGTGTAACATTATGCCACACTGTGGGAAAAGTCTTGTACATGACTTAAAAATATTACTTTCCCGGTAATGATAAAATTGACATAGGCCTATGTTTCCTGTGTTTTTATCTTACCCGTGTTCTGACAATAAAACCACCGCTGCATCTTTCTTACGTACATTAAGTGATATCAAGATTTTCCTTACACTTGTTAAGTGCTTTTTTTTTCTTTCATATATGCGTGATTTACTTACTTGTAGGGTATTTATACCACAATTTGTTTTACTGTATCGTGATGAAATAGGATTAGCAATGAATTGTATATAGATTCATCGCAGACATAAACATAACCATTTTTATGAAGTTCTAGTTTGACAGTTTCCTTTCAAAATGTGAGACGTTATTCCGGCACAAATTATTCTTCGAGCACAGAGAAAATCGTAATTCTGTAACAGTCTCGGTAGTATTTCAACTACTTTTTGATGAGTTATTTGTGTTGTACAGTCAATGATGAACATTTATATTAAAACTGTAGCAAAACGATTATTTCAATGTACTGAATTTCTACTAACGTTAAAGTTTAATTTTACTTTTGCAAAATTCAAAATTTGTGACTTACCGGAACATATGGATTTTATTAGCAAAATTACCGGAACAATATATCTCTGCCATTCAACAAAACAAAAATGCCGATATTCTATGAGTACTAAATATCTGTTCAACGGATGAGGGCAGAACCCTGCCCAAAGTAATTAGTGACCGAAGCACTTCAAATTATTAAATCTACAGTAATAGAAGGGCTGGCGAAGTAAAGATACAAATCCGACTAATTGCAGTGTGTATGTAATTGAACTCGGAACAAGCCTGATTAAAGAGCAGTTTTCCACGTGCTCTGTTTTCGTGCCAGAGAATATTTTTTATACATGTGGATGAGAGAGTGGCTGGTTCATTACATCTCTTTCAGAGCAGCATGTCAGTGATGGTTGTGGTAAGTTCTGGAATTATCGCTGTGGTGTTCTAGTTGCGGCAGTTTATTGAATTACAGACAACTCACCACATGCAAACACTGCAGTTACTGAGTTACTGCAAACTGTTAACTTTATGGTCTGAGCTATATATATATTTTTAGATGCGGTACATAGTTTACGTAGACCATGGCTGTTACCAGTGTCAATTTCTATCGAATACTAATGAAACCACATACCAGGTTTATGATAAAGAGAAGTGTGCGAAAAATAACTTAGCGGCATGACGAGGAAATATTGAATAAATTAATGTTATTACTTTTATGTTAAATTTAGTTTCCTTTCATTTATTTATTTCTTTGGCGAACTGCTGATTTTTGTTTTAGTAATTTTTATTCGGCAAATACATTTCATTATTTTTTTTTTAATTTTAGAGGATTTATTAACGTCCCCCTGTTATATTCACTTTTTAGGCTTAGCGAGAGACGGCTTACAAATTAACGAAACCTAAGAAAACGACACAAACATCCATGCTAGTATCGGGATTCGAACCCAGGACCTCTCGCACCGTAGGCAAGAAAACTAGTTATTTGTCTAGAAAAGAATGTTTTTCTCCAGCTCGTTATGTTGGCAGCGTAAATATGTTATTAATAAAATGAAGTGTGCTGTTATCTGTTGGTTTGAGGTGGAAACACAATCAGTGTTCTCGCAGAATTGTACAAACTGTACAGTAGGCTATTGGTTTATTATATATTTGTGCCATAACACGCTAAAGAGACTACTCTTCACCTACGTTATACACTCTCTAACTGTTTTAGGCCTAAGTAAAAAGTAAATATTAGCTACATACTTGCTATAGTTAAAGTTTTAACACCACATGAATAAATATGTATTCAGGAAGGTACACCATGAGTTTCAAACAACACAACTGCATCTTTAAGTCAAGAAAACTTAAATTAACAAGACCAAGCTCTCACACCATGTCGAGCACACATTTGTAACCTCATGTTTTCTGTACTACACATTACCTATATGAGTTTTTTTACACATTTGTTGAGGCCAAAGTAGAAAAAGTTAATTTCGTAGGACTTATAGTGTACTGAAAGTAAAGTCCATACCGTGTAAGAATTCCAGTTTTTGACAGATCATAAGAAAGTAGGAGTAGACTATGTAAACAAACACTTTGCGTATCCTTCCGCCACCATTTGCTTTCCAGCTGACAATCAAAACATGTCAACAATAATTATTACGGTACATGACTGCAATCAAATTTAATATGTCATTTTCTTTTGGCAGTTTTTAAATCTCGGACCAGTAATTTGTTTTCAATACTGGCTGCACATATTTTCTACCAGGGTTTATAACAATTAATTCACGATTAGACGTACCAGTACAGCAAGAAATTAACTGATTTATACTACCAAAGTTGGATTCGATTAGGATTTCGGCAAACTTCATATTTCTTGCTGATTATACATAAAATACGTAATGGTAACGTTAATGGAAAATTACTTCATGTTACAGTGATGAATTTGCATACCCTACAGATGGTCAGTTACTACATTCGTTACCGATTCAAGATTGCTTCTTGTATACTTTCCTAGGTATGCTCAGAATTATTGAAACATTTAAGGGTAACTTGTTAAGTAGGTTATTTGTTACTCCTGGTTTTTATTCCTAAATGAAACTTAAAAAGTTAAAATAATAGTAGCTCATTTGATTAAAACAAATTGAAGTTGCACGAGCACAAAATGACAGTGCAAGCATACATTTTTTAACTGAAATAAAATAACACATGCAAGCATTGATACTATTATTTTTCTTGTATCTTTCTAACTCAGTTCTGCATTATCAGATCACAAAGCAGTATATTTTAAGTTTCAAATAGTATACTACTCAAAAAACTTATCTTTCGTGGTACAAACATAATACGAGGGTTATTATCACAGTCGTACCACACACAAGACTTAAAAAAATTTATAAAAATATTTTATGTATACAACATAGCGAAAATTTACACTTTCACGACCGAAACGGGAAAAAATGTATCAACATAAAGCGTAAGTAATAAACAATCATGGGTAGGCCTGATTGCCCAGATTAACTTAAAATCAATTTGGTAATACGTATCATTAAACAACTTAATGCCAGGGAAATTCATAGGCCTACAGAAAGTCTTCTGTCCTCTTTTGGTAAGGCATACATTTGTGCAGCTGACAGGCACAAAATGTCATGTGGACGTGATATTAAACGATACCATTTACTTGTTAGAAAATTAATTAAACATGAACTGTTTCGTACAAAAATTTATTTATTTATTTATTGAGTCGGCGCCTTGAGAAAAGCATGTTTGTATGTAGACCTACTACAAGAACAGGAAGTGTTAACCCACAATTTTTTTTTTTAATGAATGGTAGGCAATTTTTTTTATTTGCCGTAAACATTTCTCTTGATTGACGTGTTGCGTATTTCTTTACAACAATTTTGTCTAGAAATACCAAACTGCCGGGCAGTTGAACATTTATCCAATTACCGTCTTCCCAAACACGTCTCACTATCACGTTTTCGTTTTCTATCACCGACCAGGTTTTTTAATCCCCACATTGCAATATATTAAATATACGTACAGAATATTAAAACTACATCTGATAAAAATCACAAACACACATGAACACAGTCACTTTCCACACTCGCAAATGTCCGTCTTTGTTTTGGTTACCAGTTCAGGTCGACAGACGCGGTTGTTTGTAAAATAGTTATAGAAATGACGCAATTTGAGTAGAGCAAAATAGTCTACTAACTAATGCTGAATAGAGTGTCGTTTATATTACGGTTACCCAAAAAAGCGTACTTATTTTCCCCATATAACTACACACATTTTCAACGTCGGCGATGGAAGTTAACTGATTTGTTGTTCAGGGCTGCCACTACTTCATCATCAGACCATATGATCATGTCCAGTTGTTTTAAGTAACATGTTATTTTGGCTCGTTTTACAAACATTCTCAGCATCAGCTGTCAAAATACGAAATTATTATATGGTATGGACTGTAAAGTATTGCTGTATGTAGCATACGCCTGTTAAAGTAGGGACAACAGTCCTGTTTGGTTGATGGTATTAGGTCTCTCTGGTATCCCCCGCCCCTTCATTCTTTCGCCGCTTCATACTCACCTTGTTATCTCTCACCAGTGCTTAAGACCTCGATATTAAGCGCTGACCAAAATCACTAACTTACGACTACAAAAATAGGTTCTGTAATAAAATGCTGTTTGCTTCGTCTACAGACCAAATTGTTGTGAAGACAAGCCACATAGTACCGACAACCAAACTGAATTTATGCCCCTGTTTTAACTGTACCATTTATTTGTATGTCACATCTTTCAGTAATTTAATGTATTTACAAGTAAAAAGTTTAAATTTTTACTATTTATTTCCAATTATCCTTTCTGCATGAACTTCTGGTGCCGTCTGTTGGCAGATATTTGTGGACTTATCAACCTCATTTTGCATCTCTATTGTCCTAGACAAAAGAAAACAATTAAAATTTGCAAACAAATAACATTATTACATGTGATGTATAATGTAATTCATGAATTAACTTATGTAAAATAATTTTATTAAATTTAAACAAGGACTAACATAACATTCAAGTTTATTTTGTTGTATTTAGAAAATGATCATAGCCTGACATTCCTGTTGGCACTAATTTTTTGTTAGTTTCTAAAATGTAACATTTCAGGGATTTGGTTTAGCTAAAACAAAACAGAAGAATGACTGTTGTAAAATGAATTTATGTTATCAATAATAAATAGTTTTTAGTTGTAAAATAAAAAAAAATTTGTAATAAAATAATTGTCGAATTTTAAAAATTTTTATATCAAATTTCAGCATTTTTGTTCAACTACAAAGTATTAAATTTTTTGTATTTGTATAGGAGAACTTGTAGCCTGCAACATCGGTATTCACTGTGATTTTTTTTTTTTTTTTTCAGTTTGGTATATCAGTTAGTTTTAGTGTCGTAGATACAACAGTAACATGCAAATTTTGACACTTACGAGTAATTACAAAAAAAACTATGAATGGTAAAAAAATGTCATAAGAGCGAAATTTAGTCGCAAGTTATGTCTGAAGTGAAAAACAATATCTGGTACAAATATAAAAAGAAAAATACGAAATGAAACTTGCTGAAGACCGTTCCTTTAAGTGAGAGCGATTGTCGCCACCTGATTTTTTTTAGTTTTGGGTCATAACTGTATATTGGGTAAATTTATGACTGCAGAATACATATTGATAGCAGTTCATACATATAAATCATTGTTTGTGTTACTGTTGTTAATTGCAGTTATAAAATCCTCAATACTTTCTTAACTGCAGTTAGATCTGTGTTAAAGTTGCATTAATTTACGTGCAAGGAATGACACCAAATACAAAAATTCAGGATGATGACTATGTCTCCCTCTCAATACAACAGTCTTTTGTTTCCACTACTCTATGTCTCGGGACGGGTATACCCTCTGCTAGAATTGCGGCGGCACTCAACCAAACTGGAAAGTAAAACAGTTGCCGTGATGGAGAACAGTTTGCGACGGCGGGACTGCCCGAGGGTAAATGAAGGGGTGGGTTGTTGGACTTGGGGATGTCTGGGTAGAAGACCCGAGACAATGGACGTCGCAGGCAACAATGGAAGGTCCTTACTGTCTGTCTCATTGTGCTGGCGAGACGTACAAATTAAACAGTGATTAGTGCCCGCCACGGCGCTATTCAAGAGGGGCCCCGCCATACCTACATAGTCAATTGACCAATTAATGACCCCGCCCAGTGCCGCCCTTCCTCCTCCCCCATCCCTCCCCCTCCCACCTCACGTGCACACACCTGCGAGCTCGTCACTTAACGCGTTTATAAGACGTAACCAACCGGAGTGTTTGCTCAGTCATGTGATCACATTTTGTCAATCACCAGGTTATGTGTCAATTCCAGCCAGTAATTTAGTGTTTCAAAGTGGCAGGAATACAAAAAAAAAAAAAAAAACACCATATATACAGGGTGTTACATAGGTCCATTTTTTTCTCGTGCCAGTTTCATCTATTCAAAAGCTGAGTGGCCAGGAGTTGATCGAGAAACCGCCCGCGTGACTTACTGGACGTTTGATAATTCTCCTCGGATTGTCTATTTGAACGCTACAAGTTGAAATTATGCCCTGTCCATCAGTCATGTTTCGTGATTTATTATTACCGTCTCTAGTTCATCGATCAGCTGCTCGGGACAAAGCATGGAATGTGCCTCATGGACAGACGCGAAGTGAAAAACGTCTCGTACTTGCACAAAAATAACCTTACGGTGATCTCCGTGTCTGTTACAAAGAAAATCTTTGAAATCTCAGTTGCCAAAGAAGTTCCTTGTAAAACTACAATGGTTTTCCTTGTAATAAAATACAAAGAAAATGTTTGTAAAATTACAAGGCATAGCCTTGTAGTTGTACTTTCAATAAGAAAAAAATACTCATTGTACTTCATAAATAACTCTGAACTCATTTATAAAATAAATTTTGAGTGAAGGACGTTTATATGAATTTTTATTGAAAGTAAAAAAAAGGAACTTGGAAGTGCTAAGTTCCGAATCACTCTCTCCGTGACAATATCTGCGCTTAGACTTTATGCATCTTACTCCTAGACCACTGTGACTTCTGTATCGTTTAGTCATTATTTATTTGTATATATTTAATGTAGAATTCAGTAATATGCCCTTCTAAAGAACGCATTTAATATAAACATTCACTTTATTCCAGAAAAATGCTTTCCAGAAGTTGTGATCTTTGCAAAAGTAATATCCGGCTAAACTACGATTTTGGTAGACTAAACAATTTTTTCTATTTTTTTGCAAACAAAATCCTTATAACGTTCTAAACTAATTATTTTACAATAAAATTTTTTCAACATTTACCAAAGTTGGCACAACTACAAAGAAGTGCCTTGTCATGTTTTACAAAAAAAAAAAAAATTTACAGTTCAGGAACTGCCGGTATATAGGTATGAAGGATTCCTTTGTAGTATTGCAAAGTTTACCTTTGTAACACTATAAACCAATGATTTTACAAAGAAAATCTTTGTACTTTTACAAGGATTTGTAAAAGTTCAAAGAAAATCTTTCTAAATTTTACAAATTTTTTTAGTATGTATACAGCTTACGCATGAGCACAGTTGTAACGCATTAGGAGTAAGTTTTTTTTTAAAGAAATACTACTAAGCGTGTAATCGATATATTTATGTACGAAAAGTAAACTCATTTCAAAATATGGTATTCTATTTTTGTTTTCTAGATTTCGTGCTTAGAAACACGTTTTCACCGCACCTCAAAATATGGCTGGAAACGACTTTTTCAGACAGCTGTCACGTAAGAAATACTGACCAGGATCGTAAACCAAGAAAAGAGAAGCACGTGCTGGACTTTACTACGCACTTTCCGTAAATGAAATAGTAGGTTCACCGCTTAGAGTCCCATTGAAAAAGCCAACGACTGAGACACTGTACGCCATTTTCGCGCCTCGCTCGTAAAGGCGACGCGGTTGTTGATGCACGAGCCAATATAGCTCTTATAGTCTGCCTGTTTCCGTGTCTTGAACGCGGCACCTAGCGCCTGCCTGCTGTATATCGAGAAGCCCTCGCGTGAGAAAGTTAAATCACATTCTGTTGAGTTGGTCACCTTTCTTGATATTGTCCTCGGAGGGAACTACTTTCTTAATTGAGAATAAATACATTTGCTACCGGCGGAAAAAAGCCGGGGAAAAACAAATGCAAAACTTTGGTTTAGATATTTTTTAGAATAAATATTTTGATTGGTTCAAAGTTTTCAGGGTATTAAAAACACCTTAAAATATAGGTCGCAACGAAACTAACAAAAAGCAGGTGTAGGTTCGCAGGAGACTCATCTAATATAATTTAACACGTACAGGAAATACTTATCCTTGCTCAACCAGGAACTCCAGGTAAGCAGTGGCTATGAGTGCTAGCCAGAATCACTGATAAAATTTTGAAATTTTCTGAAGGGTAGAATGTAGTGTAAGAATATTACATTTATTATACTACACGCCTTTGCTCACGATGTCATGCATGGGCATTAACCGAGCCCAGGGGTCCCCAGACACACCTTCTCTGAGCCCACCTGGGTAATTCTCAGCAGACGCGTTTTTGTCGCGGGGGTGGACCCGACTTAAGAATCGGTGGCTGAGTTCTACTGAGAACCCAGTATTGCGGGGTATATCGCATTACCCTTGTTGGGGGTTACAGATGAAGACCGCATCGGCAGTGAAAGCGTATAAGAGGACTTCGGACGGTGGAACTGCGTAGGTGGCAATCCTGCTTTTAGGGAAATATAAAAGACGCTACTGTCTTCTAGTGTTAGACGTTGGTTCGTCAAAGGCTAGGGGAAGAAAACCTTGATAACAAATCACTCGGTCCTCCTGGATGGGGGTTGGATCGTAAGGCTAGCAACCTTACATCCATGAAAAAAAAAAAAAAAAAAAAAAAGTAACTGCTAATGTACCCGATGAAAGGTCTCGGATGAAAACGAGGTGTTTGACTGGACAAAATAGAAATAGTGGACGGAGAAACGGCAATCGCTGTAAATAAATAAATATAAAAAGACATTTACACGTACCTATAACAATAATGATGATGATGATGATGGCTGTTATAGGATAGTCACGGCAAAGTGACCACTTTTGAAGCCCTGTTTACCTTTTTACATTAAGCAAAATCGTACCGCTCCTTCTCAAGTTAAAATAAAATTAACAGCGTCAGTTCACACAATATGTTCAAATTTCTCTGTAAAGTGTCAATAGTTAAGGGCGCTGTCTGCCACGAGATTGAAATGAATTTTAATCTGCGGAAAATACGTTGTTTAAATTTCTCTGTAAAGTATCAATAGTTAAGGGCGCTGTCTGCCACGAGATCGAAATGAATTTTAATCTGCGGAAAATACGTTTTTTTTATAATAAACTATTCCACATGCGCCCATTGCGATAATGTACGAAAAGAAAAGACACTTCACATAAGGTCGTAACCTCATTGTTAAGACACCATGCTCATTAAAAACATTGTTTCTAAGCTCGCCAACATAACTGAAAAGGGCCTTTTCAGACTGATGTACTGATCGGATGCATGCTGAACTCAGATATAGATATGCACTGAACTTTGATCAGGCTTTCCACCAATACAATTATATGGTCACTGCTTAGAGACCCATGCTAAAAATGGATCGGCGGGAATCTTGCACGCTAGTTCAGTCGGTGTTGGCCTGGCTCATTGGGGCAATGGCAGCATTTGATGCGCTCTTCAAGGTCGCCCTTATAGCTATATATAAAGAGCAAGTAGGTGGCGCCCTTAACGACTGGCCCCAAAGTAAAAGAAACTATTTTTGTAATGTTTTCCTTGACAATACGGTGTAAAAATTGCGCAGTTTACCATGAACCAATATTAACTAACACTGTGTAAATGTGCTGTCTATGCATATTTAGAGCAAGAAAGGCGAAAACAATTCGATACGCCTTCTATACAGCTAGTGTTTATAAAATGTTGGTAAATAAATAACTTCTGAGAATTCTCTGTAAACAGTTTTCAGAGGCGCAAAGGCACAATTATAGCCCCACCGCTGTGGTCAGACCCATCGCCTCCCATCAAAGCAATCCAGGTTCGATTTCCGGTTGGGTCACATCCAATTGTCGCATGGGACAAACGTGGCGGGCATTACCGATTGTCGAAGGGTGACGATTTATTTAAATGGTAAAAAACAGGTACTGCAGCTAATTGACACTCCTCGTCGGTACTTCTGTAGCTATTTTATTTTTAATCCTTTACATCTATACTGTCGAGAAAAAAAAACACTGACGTGTGCAATCAGGGACAATTGAGATACGCGTCGCAATCAAGCGTCTGCCTCAATTTCACTCTAGGAATGTTTATCTGCTTTGTCACGTGTCGTTCCGTTCGGCTTTATTTAGATTATTTTACTGATGATTTGAGATAGTTAGAGATGATGGATGTTTTTATTATCAGAATGTATTTGTTTTCTAGAGGGTTTATTAACATCTCCCGATTTTATGCCGTTTGGCTTATTGTGGAACGACTTACAAATTATTTTAACAAACAGCCCGTGCTGACACCATAATTATCTGTTGGATTCCCATTACCTTACTTTCTATACGATAAACTTAAGCTTCTCTCCTAGCGGTCATTGAAAAATTAACATTAACTTTAGTAATCCCTGTAGTTTTTTTAAACAGAAAGTACGCGTTTCACACTATAAACAGCCTACATCTGTACACCACGTTGTACAACAAATGTTTCTTTTCCGGCACTCGACGTGAACCTGACAATTTGCTGAATACTGTATATAAATTTGTTACAAGTGAAAAGATTTTGGTCCGCGCGCCATCTCTGAGTCCCTGGCGTGTATGCATTTTTCTTCGTAAACTTCATATAAGCTACAGTAACACAGCATCAAACACGTCCTAACTTACGACGTTACTACGACCAGCATGTGCGTCGCATGCTATTGGGCCTCGTTATGTTATTTATATATTTACGAGCGAAAAACACATACCCGCCAAGGACTCTGAGCTGGCGCGCAGACAGTATTTTTCACTTCGGTGCAAAGTACATAGGTAAATAATTTCTAACCCAATGTTTTGAAAAAAGTCGAGAGTGTGTGCAGTCATGAAATCCACAATTGTACCTAGGCTTTATGCAAATGCACAGTTTACCCACAAAAATATTCTGATTGATTTGGGCTTACTTTTATAGCAAAATTAATGCTAACTTAGGGTAAAAAATCTGACAAACTATGAAGTTAACTGCTCTAAGAAAATTAGGATATAAATGAAAAAATATATAAATAAATAAATAAATAAATAAATATATATATATATATATATATATATATATATATATATATATATATATATATATATATATATATATAGTTATGTCAAAACAATGTAGCGGTTCTTAGATACTAATATTAAATTGTTTACAAAATATTGTTGAAATAATAGTAAAACTTCCAGGCAGGGACCTAACAACATGATTTTAAGTACCCGTGAGCAATGACATGAGTATGGAGCAGAGCAGTGCGGCAATGAAGAAGCGGGGGAATGGAAGATCCCCGAGAAAACCCGCCGAATAGCGGCATCGTCCGATACTTTGCTATAAAACAGAGCTACTGTAAGACTTTTTAAAAACTATTTACAACAAGACGGTAAACATAATTTTAAAACGCAAAGTTTTTCCACTGCTTTTCGTCGTATAAACGCGACTATAGCCTACTGACTGCCACAACGTTGAGAATAATCAACGTATATTATTTTACTTGTAATTTGTCTAGAAATTTCGAATAAAAACACGGATTAACGATGTTCTGTGGCACAGTTTAGCACTAGATAGATGTGCGGTTAAAAATGTACATTCAAACAATTGTTCAGTGTGTAATGCTTCTTTGTTATATAAATCGTTCAAATATTACATCGGTACTATCACGCACGGTACACCCCATTCGCGCTGAGCTTTATAGATGTTAAAATTATTTTCAAATCAAAACGCGAGTATTTTTTAAATTCGGTTATTATAGAGGCCAGGATGTTATCAAGTTTAAGTACTATATAAATTAAAGGTTTCCGTTTTTATGGATTTTGTGACTTAAAGCACTTATTATTCTAAAAACAATATTTAATTTTTTACACAAAAGCAAAACATACTGCCGCCTAGTGTTGTATAAATAGACATCCGCTAATAAAGTATCTACTCAGCAAAAAAGTCTCATCGCTTGACGTTTTGCCTTTCCATACCCCTTTAGAAGAGTCTCTATCCAGCAAGAGTTTTTTTTTTTTTTGTAAAATCGACATATGAGCGTAATACACACATGTCCGTAAGTAACTGTCCTGAACATAGCTTCGTTTCAGTAAAGACAAAAAAAAAAAAAAACAATTATTATCTGAAGACGCCACATTTTACTGTAGTCCTGTCATATGTCGTTAGAGAGAATAAAATAGTGAAAATGACTAAAAATGGCATTTTTAGAGCATTAGCGTTCAGTCTTCGTAAGACGAAGCAGGAAAATACGTCTTGGCTCTGTTGTTCAGTCATTTTGGCTTTTGACACATGCAATAACAACATAACTGTTACATATATAATTAGCGTGCCACTGGACTATAACGACCGCGATCGGCCGAGGTCTGTAAGGGTCACTCTTGCTCGCTAATAACTTGCCTCCTCACCTATATGAGCAACACGCCCAACTAATGTCTGTCTTCTTTCTGAGAACTTCTCTTTAGGCTCCGTTTCAGCCACCATATTACATTTAATTAATTTTAGGTTTTTTGAAATTTTGAGAAGAAAAATATTAAATTTGCACCTTTGTGCTACAATACAGGCATTGTGATTGATTTGGTAGAGTCTAATTAGGTCGCAGTCAGTCCGGACAATTACCTACATATAAAAAAATATCACTTTGATTGTGGCGTAATTATACGTTAACAACTAAATCACAATGCAAAGTATATACAATTTGCGGTATAATTGCAAATGTAGCATGTGACTGTGTACAGTCATATGATACACTTTTTGCCAGAGCGTTTTTTTAAAATAACGTACCATTTACTAGAAAAAAGTTACTTTGCTTCATTTTGGCTTGTTTTGACAACAAAATATGTGATATTTCAGGGGCAAAAATCTAAAAACTGTATGGTCTGTTGCAACATAAAAATTAATATTCGAACGATGATATATAAGTGTTAAATCTGTAAGAATGAATTTTTGATATATGTAATAATTTGCGTAAACAAATATTGTCGAAACCACTGCAAAACTAAACAGCGAGGCCTTAAGTGTTCGGTAGATACCTACGGTCGCGCATTCGGAAGTCCGTTCTCTAAATGTGACAACTTGCCCTCGATTATCCTCCCAATACGCTATTCTATTTATTTTTTAGTTACATGCCTTTTCTTCTGAGGAAATTTTACATAAACTTTTTTACAGTGTAACTGCGTTGGAAGTTTCGTGTCCTAAGTTTAATTCCGTTAACAAGAAGAGGGACTTACCATGACTGACAGCAAACATGTGATGTTAGCTTGTAACTGCATCTTGACTGCTGTACATTAATTACGCTGTTACCGACGATAAAACTCGGACGCTAAGCGGTGGGGTGACGCGCGTAAGCGAGAGCAGTATTTCGTTCAAGTTGCCGCATCTTTTACCGCCACCGCAACGTTACGCTGCAGCTCTAAAGTTTCGCGCGCCCGAGCTACGAGCGTGTGGTAATGCCTGCCCTGAAAATTCTCTGCAAACTGTGTAAGCCCTGCGTCCCTGGACAAAAGCAAATTTATGGCGTGTTCCTCGCTGCTCCGGAATCTGTTCCTAAATCCTTTGGAAAATATGAGTCAGGCGTAAGAAAAAAAAAGGTTGCGAAAACGGGTCTGTTCTCTGCGTAAAATCAAGTGAAATATTATCAGAAGCCCTAAACAAATTCGCAGACATCAAACCTACGCATATTGAATACATACTGTATGATTTTGCTGAGCGACTCAGGTCCTAGTAGTTCTAAAGCTATTTTGACAATTTTTTTTTAAGAATCATGATTTTCATATCGAAGAATCTGTACATTGCTGTGTCACTCTTACACCAATAATTTTACCTAATTTTTGATAGCATTATGCGTAATTGTTTTTCATGTATGTACTGTATGTGTGTACATACAAAGCATTATTTTTCAAAATAATGCCTACATTGAATTGTGCATTGTATGACTGTATTTAGTATAGAATTTTTTAAAAACAGGCCGTTACAAAATGTTTTGAGTTTTTGGAAGCAACGTGAAAAAGTACCTAGCTAACTATGAATCAATTAGTAAGTTATTTTCTTGTGTTTGTAAGACTTAGGAAGGGAAGACAAACTTACATGACGTGCGTGGTTTTTAGAACAACTTGAAGAAAACTCACAACTGGTTATAAAATTCGAAGCCCGAGAAAGTACAATTGAATTTTCTTAAAAAAAAAAAAAACCCAAGTAGGATGGTAAATTGCCGAGTGGTAATTTCAGGATATTGTCGAAATCTGTTCCCTAGAGGGTGAAAATATAAGAAATATAAATTTTTAAGAATCTTTGATTTAGCTCATACCTAACAAGTGATCGTGATTTTTCCTTTTAGGTACTGTATACGTATACAAATATGGACATTAAGATTTTCCGAACGAAAACATATTCTTTTGGGGTGAAGGATGTGAAATGTTCTTACGTATATTCCTATTATCTAGCTAACCAATCGCGTTATTGATGCGCTTTTAAATTCAGTACAGTAAATTACGTAAATTTCCAAATTCGACACTAAATAGGTCACTTCAGGATGTGGATAACGTAAACACATGTAAATAAATTTCATGATTTTTTTTTTTTTTTTAATTTACCTCTCCTGCTGTGAAAGAGAGAATGTGTTTATAAGTAATCTTACTTTGACCCAACGGGTTATCGTCGTGATTTTAAATTCAGTTTGATACTTACACAAATGTCTAAAATGTGATTTTAAGTTTTTCGACATGTTATCTCTTAGGACTGGACGTGATAAGGCATAAAATTGGTTTTCGATTAGCTCAGAATATTTATCTACCTTCTGAGAACAAATGTGTTGTTTGCTTCAGAAATAAAAACATAAAAAGGAACAGTTCTTAAAAAAACTTAAATACATTTTTTCTACTTTATACAATAAACTAATTTCATAGGTAAAAACTTTATAAACTCTTCCAGGCTAACAACCCGCAAAGCCAATATGACCATAAAGAAATAAAATATAAAATTTACTGCATTGCATTTAGAAATTATATTCTATACGTAATATGGTACAATTTGTTTGGGCATGTAGCTGAGGTTTTATAACTTAATACTGCCAACGATACTTGGCATGCTACAACCATGAAATGCGGGCAAAGCGTAGTATACTGCATATGTATATATAAACAAATATACACATACGTTAGACCCTATGTGTATATGTAAATGTGCGTATTGTGTTTGCACTAGGGTTTATGAGTGTTTACAGTAAATCACATTAGACGCAGATAAAAAGAAGAATCATATCTAAAAAAAGGAAAAGAAAAAATTGAAAAGCTGCACCTATTTATCAGACGCGTGAAAAAAATAATGCCAAAATCCAAAGAGTATACAATTTTCGAGACTTCCATTCCCATCGAATAAAGTAAAAACATGGGGAAATAATTTCAACATCAAAGCTGGATGGATATTAAATGGAACAGTTTCTTCGTTCCTCGTCCGCCTCACAGCTGGGTGTTTGAATTCTGTTGGCGAAGTTTCTACCCCCTCCTGCTCTCGCCTACCGCGAGGTTCTCTCCGAAATAACGGATTCATTAAAATGGAAGGGCGGGAGAAAAGAAATGTTCTCCGGCAACTGGAAAGAAAGTCAGCTCTGGAGGGTGGTTTGTTGGCGTGTTTACGGGGGTGGGGGGTGCGTGTTGCGGAGGGAAAGTGTAGTTCGTTGAAGCGGGGTGTGTGGGGGAGTGGGGTGGAATGGCGGAGACGGAAGGTGATGTCGAAGAAATAGAAAGTGCTAGTGTTCTTTCTTCCTTCTATTCTTCCAGATGTCCCTTTCTGTTAGAGGAACAATCACGCGCAGACGAAAGAGCGTACTGCGACTGTTCCCAAGCCTAGCCTCTACGCACACATCTCTCCACAGACTTCACTGCTGCTTACCGCCATGATAAGACTCAAGTCATGGAGTGTAGCTTGCCATAAACCCGAACAAATAAAAGATAGCACGCACTTCATGGTAGCGGTTAATGTAGAGTTATCTCCTTTAAAGGACCGTCACAACGTTTTTGCTTGCATGGCTTTCATAATTCCGGTGTAGTAAAAAATGTGGAAGCTGTTTTTATGTTCCCGTTTTTCCTGTTAATATGTTGAATAGGTGATTTAGGGATAGATTTTGGGAAGCCAATTTTGTTTCCAAGCATTCCGAAGAATTACGAACGTACCGCAACTGAATGAAAAGGGATTCACGCATGTATGTTACCTGGTAGAAATTCGTAATATTTGTAGTTACCGGAGAAACTCATGTGTGGAAATTCATAGACGCCAGCTCCTTGCTGGGTTACGAAGAATCAACGGTAGTTAAATAAAATAGAATATTTCGGAAGGTAGTCAAGTAGTCAGCTATTGTTTCCTAATTTATTACAATATTATACCTGAATACTTAAGTGGTCTCTAAACTTTTGAAATAGGATGGTGGTACGCACCAACCAGCTATGTGAAAATCGTTAATTTTGGGTAAAACATTTGTAAAGATTCTCAGCTTTGAAACTGTCTTACAATAAGTAGTTCAGTCTTGTATAGACAGTATTCGGAACAATGCCTGGAATTCTGTTTGTAAGACCTTTTCAAAGCTGTAAACCCATAAACAAGTATTACTCAAATTTACAATTGCCGCTTAGATGGTTGATATACAACACCGACAAATTCTGGCGGGTCATTTTCCAGCCCAGTAACCGCAACGGCAAGGTAAATAATGTATGATTTTGAGAAATATTTTGCTTATACGCCATTGCAGCACTATGTTAGCCAGAGTTACTCTGTTGTCCGAACACCTGCGTGTGTATATATTTTGTTTACTCACGTGGACAATCCTTTGAGTGGGAAGTTACAAGCAGTTTTGAAATTACTGGTTTTGGGTATATTTTGGTTGTACAACATGGGGAACCACATAAAATTGCGACAGACACAAACATCCCACTACATCTGACTCTTAAGTATGATATAATTAAGCAAACATTGTTTTTAAACCACAAATAGATACTCACCATTACAGAGTCGTTAAGCATTGCATACATAAAAATTGACGAAATCTGAAGGAATTTGTGAAATGTTAATGGGATATATATATATATATATATATATATATATATATATATATATATATATAGTTACATACATATATATGTATATACAGGATGTAATTGAACAACACCGACAAACTCCGGCAGGTGATTCCTTATGAAAAAACAAGCAGAAATTGTACTTTGCATTTTTCGCCTAAACTTAATATTAAGGGAGTAATGAGTCGCTGAATATCAAAATTTATAATCGTATTTATCCAAAATATCGGAAACTAAACGACATAAAAAAAATACTGTCAGCATTGGTTAATGCTATTGGGATTTTCAAGCCAACAGCAAATACAGCTTGATACCTTCCACCCTTATGAAAATAATAGGAATGGCTACCCTCTAATTGCATACAACAATTTTACCGTCAGGATTTTCAAACATTTGAAGATGGTTTATTGAGAAATGAGTGAGTCACGAAGTTATTCGTGTTTGTTTTATTATCAGCGTGACGAACACAATACCATTTACACATGTTTCAGCTGCCTGGGACCTACCATTTTCGTTCACAACTGCTACGATATGTACGCAGAATGCTAGAAAAAACTGACCTGCAACTTTAAAAGTATTGTACTTGTTATTCTCAGTGAATGTCCACCATCGTCTGGTGGGACATCACATGGATGTTCGCAGCATTGCCTATACTCTAGGTTCTGTGTGTCTGCGTGAATATTCGTGTGTGTTTTGAGCATAAACGGTACGTCCTAGACAGTTGCAAAAAGGGGACCATTTTTGTTACACAGGTCTCGTTTCTGCCTCTCGAATATGACCTTCCTTGGCCTTTACTATACCGTGAATATACCGTTGTTTACGTTGCAACATTTGCAGTGTTGCGTATTCTAAGTCTACTCCACGATTGTACGTACATCTGGTCTTCACTCCTCGGTTCCTGACTCCCTTATGTCCTTTAAAACAACTAATAGATAGATAGAGACGGGAAAAATTCGCGTGTTCACTGACCTGAAGGCTAGTCTCCAAGAATCTATGTGTATTAAAGCAGACAACAGCTGTTCACTGGCTGCTCGCTAACTCAGTGAAATGGGTCAGCATTTATTTACATCGTTATTATTGGCTCATAAGTTTCAAGACGGTGTCAAGTAAGTCAACGGCCAATTGTGAAAGTAGCACGAACTTACAGTTGATGGAATTCTTGCTTGTGCCTGAAAGAAAACGCGAATTATTCAGGTCTCTACTAATAGCATAGGCTACCGGAATAAATGCCCAAGAATCTCCCGACCAATCTCAGGCAATCTCCTCTCTCCAACATTGGTCGTCATAGTTATCATCTTTCGCCCTGTGCTTATTACAATTTTTTTTTCATGTCAACTCCCTTTACTTTTTCACTATGGAGCGTAAGCGTTGGTAGCTTTGGATACGCTGGGGTGACTTTGGGACATTGCAGAAATAATTTTGTTGTATATACGGTAGTCCTGAATAAATAAATTTACTTACGATAAATTTGGAATAATAAATATCCACATGGCATAAAATTAATGTTTACTCTCAGCTGACAATAAAGGAAAACAAAAATAGTATAAATGTGTCCCAAATTACTCCACGTGTCCTAAGTCACCCCTGCTTATGATACGTACTTAGTTTTGTTTTAGTACATACTACAAAACGTAGACATTTAATTGGGGCTGGTACATCAAGTGCACTGACTCCTATTAACGCTAGTTTGTAAATTTTATATTTTAAATCGTAAAACGCAGCAGATATCGAAAAACCGTTGCGTAAATGTGTTGAAAATTTGTTTTTACTATGAAACCTATTTATTCGAAATAAAATATATAATTTCGGCAGTTATTGATTTAATAAGATCATCTTAAAGTCGATAAGTAGCCAAAATATGTGATTTTTTTTGTTATGAAACTTCTTGGCTACAAAAAAAAAAAAAAACAATTTTCAACACATCTATGTTACGGATTTTCGATGTCTGCTTCCCTGTAGGATATAAAATAATAATACTTGCCAAGACAGTTTAAATAGAAACGTGCGTCATTTAGTCCATGTCTCTACATTTTAGTGTATATAGATCTTTCCCTTTCGCCAGCGTGCGACCAGCTGCTCCAGGGAGGGAATGCACCGTTTTATAGGTGAATCCCTTCTCGCAAAACTGATATGTCCTTCCAAACAATTCCTTCCAGAAACAATTAAATCTGGCAGTGTTTTCCTACATCGAATACGTTTCGGTACAGTATCATGATAAAAATGAAGCTCCAACTGCGATCATAGTACTATTTTCACACATGAATCTATTTATAACATTTTTATTAACACCGTTTGCATTTATTTGCAAGTCGACAGCCTCATAGGGAAGACCTGGGGTTATCAGGCGAAGATGAGCCTCGGATGGTTCGCCATTAAGACGCCCGCCTGGCGGCCGTGTGTTAGTGTGAGTGAGGCACGGCGCCAAGGGCGATGTTGACCGGCTCATCTGATCTACCGCAAGACACTGAAACGGCGTGCAGTGGTATTGTAGATCACTCACCTGACTGACACTTTCAGTGGTGACCCTAGTTTTTTATTGGTGGAAAGTTTTAAGTAAAGTCCAATACATCTCTCTATTGTAGTTTCACAAGAATCCCTTCAGTAGTTGTTTAGATATAATATAGTGGAAAGGCCGTTTTTAGTCATTTTGAGGTGCTCTGAAATGGTCTTTCTAATTAACGTGATGCTTTAAAACTACTATTCCGAGGTCGTTTGGAGTGTTTGTTCTTTTCGTAAATGCACACATTAGGAACACTTTCAGTAGTTTCTTAGATAAAAGCGTTCTGCTAGCACGCTGCAACGCTGGTTACAAGGCAGGCAGGCGGGCGCCTTAACTACTACAGGGAAAAGGGGGAGAGGAAGGGGCGAAGGAGAAAACACAACACCCAGTCTTGATCTTGGAGAGGTTACATTAAACTTCCTCTCATATGACGGGAATGGAAACCTTGGACCTTAGAACCACCGACCAACAGCGTAACAACTGACCCAAGCGATCAAACATTCTATCATTCCTTATAGTTCTAATACATTTTCGAGTTTGTGCCAAGTTATATTAAATGCTTTGCAATTATTTAGCGGGAAACTATTTAGTGCAGAGCACGGTTTCACCTACATAACAATAACAAACATACGAAACAAACTAAGAATGCCTTTCCTGCACAGCTGTTCTGGTGTGCTTAGTTAAAATATACTAGCCCCGGTTTGATTGTTAATGGTGAACCCGTGCTGGCAAGTTCTTGAAGTTTGAAAGTAGATATTTTCTTACAATTTTGTGTGTACTTTTGCAAATAATTGTTATTGAATAATATGACGTTTTTATTAATTTACAAGGGATTATAGTTGTTTTTTAATTTTACAACATTCTAACTTTGAATAAAGTGATTTACTTAATAGTGAAAATAAATCATAAATCTTGCTTAACTCTTGAAGCAGAAAGAAGATAGAGATAAATTCAGAGTGATAAGTGATACAGTCTATTAATAAATAAGAGTACATAAAGATAACAAAAAAAGTCAATCATGCTAAGTGTTCGGCAAATCCTGCTACCACATTAACACTTTTTTTATTCGAATAAAACACTGCCGTCTGAATAAAAAATTACTTTAAAGTTAGAATGACTTTGGTAAAATATACGGTCGGGTTTTTTGTTCCAAATTGACCATCCGCAGCAGGGTGGGTGGAGACTATCTATCTCGGGTTCCACAATCGGGCGGAATTCTCGATCGGAACTGTCAATTCAGTTCTTCCTTATCGTCGGCAGTCCTATTGGCCGCGGGTAACAATTTCCTCTTACGTTTCAAATCCTTTTGCCTCCCCGCCGCTATTACGCTCGGGATAAAATGCCGTGTTTAATTTGTCCCTGAATTCATCCAAGAAGAAAGACAATTAATTAATTTTCCCCATTTGGTTTCCGTCGCCCTTCTACCCGTCTCTTTCCTTTTGGATTAAGAGAGAAGACTTTTCGGGCTGATGTAGTTTCTTTCCGCCTGTCGCGGTACGCATCTAGTTAAGAATTTTACAACTCTCTACAGGAGGCGGGGGTTTCATTTTTTTACTTGTGGTGCCCAAGTAGAACAGGAAGGTAGGAGAAGCGAACAGAACCGGACAAGGAGGGAAAATAGCGAGGGAACAGAAGAATGGACACGCAACTAAAATGACGACTTGCGTTTTCAGGCGTCCACGAGGTTTTTCCTTGCGTCGCTGGCAAACTTTTTAATCGGCACGGTTTTTGCGCAACGGTGTCTTTACCTGAACCACTCACGACTATTATTCTCCAGAGAAGCGGTTAACTGACGCTGCAGTGTTTCCGAACAACGGCTTATTGAAGTGTGATTTAATACTTTTTAGATAAAGGCCTGTTTTCATAATGTAAAATTTGCAACTAGCATCAGGCCCTTGCATTAATGAATCTTTAATAGGATCTACGATCTTACTATTTTTTTTTGTTATAATACTTTCAACCCGCGAATTATAATTTAAATGTTAGAAAATAAAAAGTCTAACAATATCAGTCTTACCAATCACTCAACACACACTTATAAATAGTAAACATACTGTAAGGCTATCGTAGGCCTAAACACATGAATATTAAATTCAAAATTAAATAAATAAATCTATTGAATCAATGAAGATAAACACTGGTGCATATTCCAGTAAGTTCCCATGGAAAACACTGGTAGTTATACATTTAAATTAACCATTTTACGATAGCAAGGTATTTAATACTCTCGACCTGCAAAAGCTCTTGGTATAATATTAATAAACAATCATGTGTAATGGACAAATAATTTAGCTGGGCAATTCATAAATACGTCTTCACTACAGCGAAAGCATTTTTTTGAGACTATTAAGCTTGTTGTAAATAAATATTCACAGCAAAGCTAAACAGTAACAACAAATAATTGGTGATGCTTTTTTTTTCTTTAAAACGTTGTGTTCTAGAAAAGTTATTTTCCTTTGTAGCAAAGATACGTTTTTATTCCAAAAAGCTTGGGTTAAAATACCATAATTTTTACCATAATGGTAATCATTAGTATTTTTATATAGATAACAGCATTTTGTTTGATACCACAAGTTTTCTTTTTAAGAAAATGTTTCTTTACGCCAATGTCATACTTTTCCCTTGGCGCAACAAAATAATTGTTGTGAGCAAAACAACTGTTTAAAGAGTGACGTAAACAGAAATACCTTTCCTTTATAGAAGACATTGCACTGAATAATTTTTTTTTTTAACGTCACATGAAAGCTTAAAAAAAGTATATTTTCATATTTGGTGTTTATAAATTTTTCTTAAAAATGTTTTTTATAAGAACAATTTGATTTTTTTTTTTTTTGCAAATGAAAATATAAATTTCATTTTCGATTTAAGTTGGTCGTAAAGCAGCAGTGTTGTGGTCAGACAACACGCCTCGCAAACGGCGATCCATGCTGGATTCCCGGTGTGTTCGTACCCGATATTTCACATATAGGAAACATCGTGGACTTCCATGTTCAGAAGTTTTTTGGTCTATTTTCCTTTAAGTTGTTATTTTTGTTAGTTATGTATTCATTTCAATATTATTGAAAAATTTGAACATACAAGACTATATATTTTCTTAATTCCCCGTAAATAATAGGGCCTCAAGACGCGGATGTCTTTTTAATGATAGACGAAATTTCTTTTAAATAGACACGTATTTTTGCTTTTGCAGTCACTATTAAAATTGCAATGCCAAACTAAAGTTTTGGCCGCCTTAGTAAGCATACGTTTTGTAAGTATATTGTGTTTTGTGTTTGACGAGTATTGTTGACCTAGTATTGCAAATTTTCTTAATAGAAACTTCCAAACACCTGTGATTTGATTGGAGGATACACTGAAACCCCTGGCATTTTTTTTTGTGGAATTGAAACGAAAAACTAACGCAGTCCAGTTATGCAGGATCGACGAGCCTTCGAATGATAGTCTGATATGATACTCTACAACACGGCCAAATATGCTCGATTAATGTGCAGTTTTATTTCTACAGCAGAATGTACGACAGGCTCTGAGAGTGGGCAGGGCGAACAAGCACATTGCTAGCTATCCAATTCGCTAGCACATACACGCAGAGAGAGAGAGAGAGAGAGAGAGAGAGAGAGAGAGAGAGAGATAGGAAGACTAAACATGACACCCATATTTACAACTGTGATAGTTTTATCCGAAAAGGGTGGTAAAAAATAGTTGTTTGTTTTCGACCAAGTGAAGAGGAAACGGGATAAAAATATATCTAGCGGACCGGTTGATGGAAGGGGGAAGGGGTGTTGGCAGGGTTGTTGGTTACATGGGCTGTATTGAGTGGAGGGGGAGGGGCGCTGGTTTCGGCTGTCGTGTTGCTGCAGTCTCGCTGACATGGGCGGTGACTGGCCGGGATGTCAGATGGCCGCCGCCATGACAGCTGCCAGTCACAGGAAGTACTGCTGTCATTCGTGTAGCTCCCACGCCGTTGCACTCCCGGGTATAAACGATTCAAGGTCACGTTGCACTGCATTTAGATTTCGCGGTTAAATAAATGTTCATTAAGTACATTTTAAAATATAAACGTATACATTTATTTATCGTGAAAAACGATAATACATTCACACACACATACCACACACACATACCACACACACACACATACCACACACACACATACCACACACACACATACCACACACACACATAACACACACACACATACCACACACACACACAACACACACACACACACCACACACACACACCACACACACACATACAACACACACACATACAACACACACACATACCACACACACACATATATATATAAATATATATATGCGTGTGTGTATTTATATATATATGTATGTATATAATATATATACAAGTAAATATTATTACTTAAATAACCATAATGTGTTAGAAAAATTCTTTCGTATGCCCGGCACTCCCAAATTTAGAGTTGAAGCCAGTACTGATACAGATATACAGTATAAAATAACACGTATTTCGTTAGTTAAATAATATAATAAATCGATATGGGGAAATTTCGGTTTTCAAATATTGATACATTATTGAAAAATATGGCCGTTTTAATATGGAAGGCCTACATGTTTTTTTTTTATATTTCTTGTCTTTATTATCAACATAAATAAAGGTGTCCAGGAGCCCACGCAATTTATCATTAACGAGGATCATGTTTATCTAAAACACTAGCATACTATCAACTGTAATTTTCTGGATTAACATTAATAGTAAGGAGCTTCATTTCAAGGAAAAAAGCTGCTGTTCTCAGTCAACGAGTGACAATCTGAGCCAAACACACGCTAAAAAAAACGTTACTCTCCAAAACACCACTAATTACATGACCTTTTTATAATATTCCCAAAACTTTTCAGTGCTGTTTAAATTATAATCGTTCAGACTTATCATTGCGTGAATTCAGTGTACCTTCCTGAAAAGTATATATTCACCCTTACAATTCTTCAAAATACATCCGAATTTTTTTTTATTTTTTTTTTTTTAAATAGCTATCATATCTTGATTTTTCAGAAAATACACTGTCAGCGTTGGGGGATATTTACATCAATGGCACACATTGACATTTTCGGTTTGAAGAACTTGTTTGATCTCATCAAACGCGCTAATAAAAACCTATATATCTTCGGTCTTCGACGCGCTACGTACGCAGCTATTTACTCACGAAACTTTGCTGTAGAAAATATCAACGAATAATAGGAAATTTACTTTATCTCTGACAAGACATATCTAAACCCAGCGAAATGTATCCATACCCTTGTAAGTAAATATTGTTTTAATTGTACACAATTTTTTATTGCAGTTACGTAACCCACTTTTTATATAATTTTTTATATGCGAAAAAACAACTTACAGATTCTTAAATTTTGTGAATACAACTTGGTTTGTTCCAAAATGTAGATTTTTTTTACTTGGCAGGTACTTCCAACTGCTTCCAACAGCTGCGTATCTTAAATAACCAACTTATATGGTATCCTTATAACATCTTGAAGAGAGTGGGTGAATCCAACCCCTCTTCTAAAACACATAGAATTTTGTAATCCGAATCGGCACGCATTCGAGCTGAATTTCACCAACTTCCAAACCGTTTCCATCAAACCTTTTCTTTAAATTATTTTCACGACGTTAACTGCCGCGCAAGAATTCTGGACGGTTTAAATCGCATGCACTGCCACTCGACAATGCTTGTTTGGAAACCATTACATTTTTTCAGCAAGTACGATAGCGCCCAACGTCTCGTCGACATTAAAAATGAAAACTGCTACTCAATAAAACAGGGACAGCAACAGATGTGGCTATGGTCTGTAGTGAGGAACAATCCCAGCATTCACCTGGAGTGATGGTGGGGCCCCGGTGGCCTAGAGGTCAGACCTCTTGCCTCCCACCAAGGCGATCCGGGTTCGATTCTCGGCGGGGTCGGTTCCCGGATTTTCGCATGGGGGAATCGTGCCGTACGAGGCCGCTGGTCGGCGGGTTTTCTCGGGGATCTCCCGTTTCCGGCGCTGCTTCATACTCACGTCATGTCATCCCTCACCAGCGCTAAATACCTCGCTGTTTAGGGCTGACCAAAATGCCTCACTCATTCACCTGGAGTGATTTCGTAAAATCATGAACAAAGAAAATGACGTCCAGGAATCAAAACCGCTTCCTACCGAGTGAGACACCTATGTTTTATCACTGCACCAACCCTTTTGAGCTTCTAAGTACTACCAAATGCACTGTCTTTCGTGGTATATTATAATATTCTTTGTTAAAGTGCTCTCAAACCATAATAATTAAAACTATGCAAACTGATTAACTATAGTCTACATTGCAATTTTTTCCATTCTTCTTTGTTTGACTATTATGAATTTAAGATTTTATGTCTTTAAAATGGGGTGCTAAAAGTTAAATATTTTTATATTTAGGGCCTACATTTTACCCAGGACGTTACGGTACACATATCACCTACGAAATGGAAACCCACGAGTATTTGCAAGAGCTAAGCGGGATCTTAAAAATGTCTTGTGACCTTTGCAGACTTACCTTCGCGACCGCCAAGCGAGTTTGCCGGTGTGCACAAAATCAATTACGATGAGTACCGCCAGGGAAGTAGAGAAGGAGTAGAGTTTAGTACGGAGTTTCCGAGTAGATTATCCAGCAGCCACAGGACTCCACTGTGGAGAAGGGGAGGGAAGGGATTGGAGTGGCGTTGGACAGCGAAGTACATTTGGGGCCGAAGCCGGCCAGCCACGGGCTTGCGTGAATGGGACGGGGCACACACGGTGAAGTGAAACAAACTGTATTTAGAGAATAATGGCATATCGCTACGGCTGTGGACATTTCGCGAAAATAATTTTGCCCCATTTTGTTTAAGTGCCTTACGTGCACAGCTGCAGTTCTGATTCGTAGTCAGTGATTGGATATTTTAACTGTCACGTGTCTTGGGGTTCCACCTGCAACTAACATACGTGCGATGTTGCAACAACTTTACTGTGGTTGGCGCTGTCAAATGAGAGACGTCACTCCACAAAGACACGTTGCCAATAACCATGAAGCATAGCTGCAGATGTGCGCATAAGACACTGGAACAAACTGGGAAAAAATACTTTTCGCGTAATGTTCATGGCCGTACATATCGCGAATATATTTTGTGCCAGCACCCTTTAAAACGCTGTAGTTTCTCGCTACATGTATGGTTGGGCGATACACGTCTGACACTTCATAGCCGTCTGCAGACCACAGTACAGGCATCAAATACTACAATATTGGGATTCCTATTGGCTTGGTCAAATAGGGTAACAGCTCCGCGTACAGGGAAAAGCCAGTGAACTTTTTACAATCTGAACGTACGTTTAAGGCCTTGTTACGGAGTTTTGCAGTGATTTCGAAAATATTTTTTTATTGCTACCTAATACTCATATCAAAATTTTGCTGCACAGTTTTGACACGTATATGTTATAATTTGTAGCTGAATTTTTTTGTAGAACTATACTGAACGGTTTTTTAGATTTCATTACCCAAAGTACCACGTTTTTCGTCGTGAAAATAAGCAAAAATGAAGGAAATTATTTTTTTGCTGGCGAATGGTACATTATTAAAAAAAAAAAAAAAAAAAAAAAAACGCGTCCACAGTATTGTGCATTGTGTGATTGCACATTGACTTAAATTTTTTCAAAACTTTGGGTTAAAAAATATTTGAGTTATTGGCACCAGTCTGAAAAAAACTCGGGAACAAGCTCTTAAACACGGAAAACAGTAAAATTGTCCAGTTATAAACAATCATTAGAGTGCCGGATATTTCGCGGGTTCAGCAACCAGCAGGCTGGACAGCACAGTACTGTGTACACTCTGTCCTCAGCTACTTGTACACTGGCTGCTGCTTCAGTGAGTTAGCATTTGAACATTTGACGATGTAGCGCTGGAGTCCAAGTGGTTTTATGCATGTCCGCCATTGGTTCAGAGTCCTCAAGGTCACGTTTAATAAAAATGACCCGATCGAAAATGTTTCCAACATATACATGACTTAGAAATCCAACCTCTCTTCAGTTTAATCAGCAAAATTCCCGGGACTCTACACATTATCTCTAACTATAGTCTGTCTCATGTAAGTATGCCATATTTTGACACTTCACTTCTGAGAAGTGTGTCTGTACACATACTTGCGAAGACCGTGTTTTTCCAGGAATGCAGGTAGGTTTAATGCTCCAAGCGTACGAGTTACATGAGACAGACTATATCATCGTACCTCCTCCTCAACGTACGGTCTTCTGTACATCGTCATTTTAATTGCAAACTTTGATGCGAGAGCTTGCGTGGACTGCGCACACCGGCCTGTAATTCGGCGCCTGCCCGGATTCGACCGCGTTCACGGACATGACACCCTAGCTCGCGGACTCGCTGTTTACACTGACTGAGTTCGCGGAACATTTTAATGATCTTAATAATCCTTAGATTTGTACGAGGCATGATTTGTTTTGTAAACGTGTATCGTAACTAATTTCTACAGTGATGCAGTTTTTTTTCTAGCTGTTACAGTTATTGTGGGGGCTCGATGGTCGAGGGGTTAAAAACCTCTGAACTTCCACCTAGGCGATTCGGGTTCGATTCCCGGCAGGGTCGTTCCTCGGATTTTTGCATGTGGGAATCGTGCCGGACGATGCCGCCGGTCGGCGGGTTTTCTCGGGGATCTCCGGTTTCCCCCGCCCATTAATTCCGGCGCTGCTCCATACTCACCTCATGTCACCCCTGACCAGCGCCAAAGACCTCGACGTTAAGCGCTGACCAAAATTTCTCACTCACTCATAGTGTTTGTGTGATGGCGCGTCAAAGACCGAATTTGCATAAACTGTTTTATAAAAGAAACATAAACCAACTGACTTACAGAAATTAAATAATTCTCAGTGAAGAACAGTGTCACGGACTACGTTAAGACATGAATAAAAACCCGCATCGAAGTTTTTCGTATTTTTAAAAAATTTGCAGAAAATTGGCTATTTGTTATTTTAATTTTAGCAATTTTTTAAACTACAATATTTATTTTATACTGTTTTTGTACATGCCTTGACGTAGCCCGTAATATTGTTCTTCACTGTGAATTATTTCATTTCTGTAAGTTAGTTCGTTTTTCTTTCTTGTACAAAACAGTTTAATAAAATTTGGGATTTTACTTGCCATTGTGCAAAAACTATAAAATCTAGAAAAGTTTCATTACTGTAAAAATAGTATCAATATGTGTCTATAAAACAAACCATATTTCGTACAATTATAAAATTTATTAAAACAATAAAATTTCCTAGGGAACCGTTCCCCCTCCCCCTAAAGGCATAGATGCACTGTAGTTCTTTGATCAACAGTATTTTTCCCGCTACAGGATTTACTGAAGGCGTACCAACATGATAGTCTACTACACCTTTCTACATTGCTGCATAACGATAGTCATTGGTTTTGGCGAAAATAATTATGCAGAAACTCGTTGCATAGTCTTACGTGAACATCTGCAGTTCTGCCTCATGGTTATTGGCAAATTGTATTTGTGCAGAGGCATCACTGCCAATCAGAACAAGGCTACTGCGACACGTCTGTGATTACTTATTGGCGGGTAGAACCACAAGACGTTGAAAATTAAACATCCAATCGCTGACCGCGCAGCAGAGCTGAGACGTGCACATAACGCACTAAAACAAGTTGGGGCAAAATTATTTTCATAAAAAATCAGTAGCTCTAATAATTAATTACTCCCATATCATCAGCTGTTTGTTGGAAGTGATCTTTTTTATACGTTTACTTCAAATCTTCAAAAAATATCGGACAGTAAGGATGATATTTATTATTTAACAGTGTAACAATGTGTAGTCGACTTACATTTGGGGCATGAAGTGTCAAAAATGTTGATACGCCTTCAGGAATGTTTGTAGTAGGGCAAATACTGTAAATTAAAAGTAAATTAAATGGCCGAGCACCGTCGCCCTTAAGGGCGCTGCCTAACTCAATGACTGACCAAGATTGAGGTCAGGGAGTTACATGTTTAATTATATTTAGTGGGATTTGGACACATTTAACGACATTGTTTTCAGACAAGAACAATTATTCTTGCATTGTGACGAGCAAAATATAGCTATAGGTGATACAATAAAGACAAAAAATTTGGACAGTTGTTTAAGAGAGAGCATAAAAAAAATACTTATTTTCTCACAGGATTCAGGGTACTGGAAAAATCAGTTTAATAGATCCCGTGATGAGCAAAAATGTTAGTGGTGACCCACACGTAGGTTCGACACGTAATGAACCATATCGAACATAATTTAATTTATTCACCTTGCATTCGCCAAGGCTCTGGGTTAGGCAGCGCCCTTATGGGGTTTAAAACAAATACCTAAGAAATAATACTTAAGCAGTAGAATTTACAATCGTTAACATAGCGTTGATGTAAATAAAAGCATACCGAACACACAAGTATTGGGATTTACATGCAAAATTATGTTGCTGGTGATCAGTACTTGTCAGACCTAGAGTATGCCACCACTGACTCCTTGCTCATCATACTGCGTTCCCACACAGCAATAGCATATTTTACGCTAGTCTCCATGCCCTAAAAACCACTAATAAATCACCACTTTCAATATTTATTTGCAATATTTTCCTCCTCTCAACGCAGGAAATGGTTTTTGTCCAAAACCGACAACACGAAAGTTTGCTGAGCGCTCCTTTATAAATATTTTGACATGTAAATTCATATCTTTGCTCACGCCAGGGCCTCGATGTAGACAGCGCCCTTGAGATGACTAACTGGGTGAACGTATTTTTGCGCGTTAGAGACCTAGAAATGTGAAAGCGGTTTTTTTAGGTATGAACATCTTGACGCAGAATCTTTTAATATGTACAGGTGTGTAAATTACACCTTATCTTCAATATTACGTCACGCAATTATACGGTCACAACTGCGTATCTCAGAGGCGAGATGTCAGCGAGAACTTCTGCGACTTGCTACTATACTCTATCCAGTCTAAGGTTGCAGCAGAAACAATAATTGCTAACGAAATAAATCAAAGCATTTTAATTTTATTTTGATTCCTCGCATTTCGAGTGTGCCTAATACGGTTACCTTATATTTTTCCCAATATTTCAAAAGAAATGTATGCTGTACAAAAATATTATTGTCATTCACTTGCATGAATCAGCTGCAACCTTAAAATGGACTGAGTATATGTGTTATGCGCACGCTGTGTCGTCCTAAACCACTTTCGCGCTTCTAGGTAAGGGTGACAGCACGCGTATCCCTCCTCTTCCTAGCCTCTAGGCGCAAATTGCCATCTTCGCAATTTTTCGTAGTGTGAAAATACATTTGAGATATAAGTAGAAACCTGAAATATTCGCGTGTTCAATGACCTGTAGGATAGCTTCCAAGAATATATGTGAAGTCGTACAGACAGAAGTTGTTTATTAGCTGCTCGCTGACAGTGAAGTGGGCGTGTATTCACCCACAGTTTTATTATTGGCTCAGCTACTTCCAGGAAGTGTCGAGTAAGTCAACGGCCAATTGTGAACGTGATACAGGCCTATTGTTGCTGGAACTCTACCTTGCGCATGAAAGAAAACGCGCATTTTTCAGGTCTGCCCTGCAGGTCGTTCGGCGACCAGGGCAGACGGTCATCTTAAGGGTGTTCGTGTGGAAAAATGTATAATTTTATATTTGCACGACATTGTGTTCGTTTAATAGACGTTACTATGACTACATTTTACACTTGTGAAACTTTTTTTAAGCGCTCATAGTCTTTCCGTAGCAGCATGTCAAGGTCAAAATTTACAAGTTACGGGAACATGTTAATAACAAAAACCAACTGACTTACGCGAATTAAATAATTTACACTGATATAAGATAGTATGGGTCATATGCTAAAATATTTTAAATCACACAATGCAATTGCTGATAATTAAAAAAAAATTCTCAAAATAACGATAATTTTCCTTATTTATTGCTATTTTAAAAAATACAAGGGACATTGTTGTGTGGATTTAAATCTTTTAGCATATGGCCCGTACTACTTAATTTCAGCGTAAATTATGTCGTTCGAGTAAGTCAGTTGGTTTCTATTGTTAGCATGTTCCCGTAACTTGAAAATTTTGACTTTATCATTCCGCTATGGGAAGACTATATGAGAGCTTAAAAAAGTTTCACAAGTGGAAAATGTAGTCACAAGTAACATCTATAAAACTTAACGCTGTCGTACAAATGTAAAATTATGCATCTTTGCCACGTAAACGCCCTTAACAAGTAACGAGTAGAAACAGTTAAGCTGTGTAAAGTTCTGCTGCTTAAATCTTATTGCTTAGGATTTTAATTGTGTAAACCTTATGTAGTCTCGAACGAGTTGATAGGACGACATGAGCCAATATTAGAATGCTGGCCAGTCAGAATTCTCCGATAAACAAGTGTTCCTGAAAAGTTTAAAATTGTGCGAAATTATAAGAGTTAAATCATGTGCTTTCTCTGATTCCAATGAAATAGTTTCAATTTATTTTGGGCGAACTAAACTTTTCCAGAGACATGATTTTTTTAATGGTTTTGAGTGTAAGCTTGATTTGATATCGTAATCAATATCATATTTTTTTGTCTTAGAATTGTAACAAAACTACTGAAGATTGAGACAAAAGAAAATTCAGACTTAAAATTTTCTTTGAAAGTGTACTCACGAAATCAAATTTACTAATTTCCCGAGTGGTCTTTAAAACTCGCTTGAACAATAACGGCCATTATGGTCCAATAAATGTTATAGTAATATAGTTTCCTCCTACATTACAACTGAAATTATTTTTTCTTTGCTACAGATCTAAACAAACTTCAGGAGAAAAAATTTTTAAGCGTATTGGTAACTGAATTCTCATTGCTAGAATGTGCTTATATTTCCTTTTTTTTACTGATAATTACAATATAATTTATACTCAATTGATTCAATTTCTGAAACACGTAACTTCAAAAATTATGAATACTATGTCTGAACAACCATAGCATCAGAAGTATTGCATTAAACCTGTATATTTGGCAATGCATTCTGGCACACTAAACCATTTATTATTTCATTTACTACCAATTTAAAGATGTGGTACAAACAGATACTGAAAGGAAATCGGATTATGGAATGATTTACTTATTTGTATAACACATTGTTACTCGTATGTTTAGAAAATGTTACCTTGTAAGTAATAAAAGTTTTCTTCCTCTTATTAAGTAGAACCATTTAATGAATTAAATATTTTTTTTTCTCTTAAATTTCAAGTGGGATTTGATTTCCATTAGTGACGACACAATTTTACACAAGGACAGGAAACGGGAGAGGAACCGGCAATGACCTATTTTGATTATTATCCCAGCATTTAACTGGATCGATTTCGGAAAACTGTGGAAAGCAGATAATTAGGATATATGGGTCTAGCTTTTGAAGTTGAGTCTTCCCGAATACGAGTGAAGGAAAATGAAGAAGACTTCCTTTGTTTAAATAAATTACTTTAATTTATATAAATACGTGTTAAATACGGCTTAAGCTATTGAAAAAAAATTTTTGCTTCACCTGATACATTTGTACTTTTTGCTACAAACTGTGGTTTAGGTTTCGTCTGAATTAAATTTAATTAGTCGGATCAGGTGTGTTAGACGTTAAAACTGGATGTGTTTCCATCCCATGATTTATCTTGGGGTCACAAGCATCTTAGAGGCTAATATATTACAGCGGTGTAAAACCTTTTGGAATTATAATACGTAGATTTATTACACTAATGTAAGCTGATAAATTATCCTCGGAAACAACAAACCAGGGCAGGTAAAAGTATTTATATTTATTCAGTTGTTTTGAAGATAGAGAATTGGAACTGAAACATTTTTCATAGTAACTGATTGAATTTGATTGTATTGGTTGATTGTATTTTTTTCTGTGTGTTCCGGTTAAAGTAACGTTTGAACGATCAACAAAACTACATCGACCTAAAACACGGATTCATTCAAGGAGTGTAGCGTTGAAGATCCATTCATTATCATGTTGCTCTATTGAGAGGACGATTCGGTGAAACCTACAATAGTTGCACACAAAATTAAGACGCCATGTATACATACATTTGGCTGTACATAATAGAAACGTGTTTCCGTACCCAGGATAAAAATTAATCGTCGTGTTCCTGATGTAAATCACAAAGAGTATAATTATAAAATGTAGCCTACCGCCTGCATTTTTTTTTTTTTTTTTCAGAATAGGCCAGAGACCTTTGAAAGAAAACTACTGAATGAAGTCATCACGACAGACGTCTTTTCTTAAAACGCGAATGCTATTATAAATTGACACTGAAAAATGTTGTGTGTCTATTTTGTCACAGAATTGAAATGTGTTGGTTTGTGGAAGTGCTATAAATGAAAAATCGCATCCTCACTGAACAATGCGAACACTGTAAAATAATTTAGTATAGTTACAGAGCAGTTATTTGGATACTATCAGCCAAGATACTATTTGTGATTGTTCAAATATACCAGAGCAATTTTTTTTTCAAATACTCATAGTTAGACTGTTTGAAATACTATGATTCATAACTCTTAATATTACATTAATGACGGGTTGAATAAAATAGGCATTACATTAACTTTTTAAGCAAATTTGGAAGACTTAAGCATCTTTTTACCAATTTATTAACATTGTTATGGTTATTAAAATAAAATGAACTGTACAAACTTTATAAAATAATAATTTTTTCCACTATATCAGAACAAAGGTTAAAAGGACTGAAGAACTTCTACATTTTATGAATCGGTTATTATGTAAATAAGTTAATTTTCAGGAGCATGGTTAATTAATGCCTAAAATTTCGTTTTTAACAGATGGTTTTCTATGCGATGTAATGTTGCTGACGGAAGAGCAATGCCTGACAATTGAGACTGACCACTTTTCAGAAAGGAGTTATTATTTACGTGATTTATTGATGCTGTACCATAAATGCGCCCAAGCGTCGAAAACTATTATGTACATTTGTAGTAACTTATATTACATTATTTTTGTCGTAATATAAAATAATTGTGAAATTAAGTCTGACCTCGGCGGATAATTCAAGCAAATATGAAAATTGAAATAAAATAAAATGAAATAAATATGTTAGACTAGCAATATGATATTTTTTCTCAACATTTAAATATAATGAAAACGGATTTCTTTTCTGATTATGTAAGTCGCCTATATTTTAATGTTTTGTTTTTTAATGTAACATCTTAGCATATGCAAATTAAAAGTCTGGCTGCAGCTTAAGCCCTTATCAGAGTTGAACGGTTTTTACTTCTTGTCTTAATGGAATATTTCAGTTGGAATTTAATTTTGTGTTATATAAATTTAATGAATACTATTTAGAAGAAGAAGATTTCTAATTTACATTTTGAAAATGCGATCAAGATTATTTTCCAGACGAGTAGATACTGTTATGAACTACCATTACTGTCATGTCACGAAATCAAAAAATATTTTCAAACCTTGAAAAAATTGATACTTGCACACACTTCAGTAATTTCAACCATAGCGACACTACAAAAATGAGATGAGTCGTGTGCAATTCGTGTAGACTCATTTAGGTTGAAGATTTGTGATCATACAGTACTAATCTAGTCCAAAAAACGTGTGTTACTGTTGATATTTTTAAGAGGAATGAATTTAAGGCAAACCAGAAAACACTATGTAATAAACTAAAACAACTCTTTATCGCGATAAAAGGTGGCGTGTTTGGTTATTTAGGGCCTACTGCTGTGCAAAGGCTGTATAATATTCCCTCAGTTTCGTACCATTATGAAATCCAGAAGAAGGCAATCACATTTAGTTCTTATTTTCAGTTTTACAGCAAATTTTGCTATTCAAATATAGTAAACACATATTCACAAATTTTGCTACGTGTAACTTACAAAAAGTAACTGTTTACTAGCTCTGATGTAATGCGTGTTCATCAGTACAATCTCACATTCAGTGTAAATCGTTAACAGCGGAATTAAACACACTGGCAATTAAGTTATCTCAAAGTCCTACAGTTTCTGCTTCCGTGTCCACCCTTACCTCATTTCACCCTATTCTTTCAGCCGTTTCTTCAGGTCAGCCGGCAACGTTAACGTTACCCTATTGATACGAAAAAATTCGCGTTTTCTATTGGGTGCAAGCTAGAATCCAAGCGACTGTAAGATCGTGTTACATTCGAAATTGGCCCTCGACTTATTTGACACCTTGTCGAAGGTACTGAGCCAATAATAAAGAAGCAACCAAATGCGGGACCAATCATGTGGCATCGCTGTGTCAGCGAGCAGCCAATGAACATCTGTTGTCTACTTGTTTACACGTACATTTTTGGAGACTAGTTTACAGTTCAGTGAAACCGCGAATTTTTCTGGTCTCTATCTGCCGGTAAGGCAGCTGTATTCTTATAACTAGAGACATGAGAAAATCGCATTATTTTCTGAAAGCTGACTAGACTCCAAGTGACTATACACTCAAAAAAATAGTTTGTAAATTTACCAGACGTGCGTATAGGAGCGCTAAGAAAGTAAGTATATTAGAATAGTTTCCCAGACATCCATGGTAGCATTCCTATACCTTTTTACAAAACAGTCATGTGTATACTGAAGATACCAGACTTGTATTGTAACAACTGTAAAATTTGCATATTTACAAGACGGAAGTATGGTAACTGTACCATACCGCGTCTGGGATAATAACTTCCTAAACATTCAAGGAATATTTTTACAGTGTAGACTCGTTCGACGTCTCCCGCTGGCCGATATTGTCGTGACTTGCCGCGGAGAATGCTTACACGCCAGAGGGGCCAATCTCTGTAATGACGTAACACACGTAAATGACAATACATAAATGTTTGTGGCCAATTGAATCTCAGATTATGATGTGTTATGTATAGGAAAGTGAAGTTTTGTCTGCTACGAGTTTTGCATGTCTCTACTTATAACAACGTATTTTCATCCATACCGACCTATCTGACGGCGGTATAATTTGGGGACGTCTATCTCTGGGTCTGGAAATCAAGTCCCGACTGGGAAGTCATCAGTGTCTTCATATTGACAGAATAGTGGATTAATGAGCTAATCCGTGAACGGGTGAATGTAAAAATTAATTAATGATTAAATAAACACTTAAATAGGTTCATAAACCAATACATGAACATAAACGTATATGAGAAAATAATTAAGCAACTAAAATTGAATAATTACTTGTATTGATATGTGCAATCAAATTAAATAAATATGTTAATAAAATCATAAATGAACTCAAGGCACATGGCAAACTCCTAAATCCCTGGAACTGTGTACTTAGATAGGCATAGTCTGGACAACGGTAAAGAACGCCCTTGAACAGACAGCATGTTCACGCGCGGCTGAGCCAGGCCGATGACTGGAAAGGAAAAGGGATGGTTGCAGTCACTGGAATATAGGGCGGGTGGGGGTGAGGGAGAGCACGCTGCCGGTCGGGAATTATTCGCTGCCCCGTCGCACTCGATAGCGGCGCTGGGGCAGGATAGTGGAAGGGGTTGGTGGTGAAGACCCGCCAGCACAAAACAGAACACAATCGCCCCTTGTGTCTCGTCCAGCACGATTCCTTCCTCTCCCGTTTTCTCCCGCGATCACGAGCCTGTTCCGCGCTTTGCCATCGGAAATCAATTGGCTCGAGAGGAGGGGGAGTCTCCCCCCCACTCTCCCTGGACCCTTGCAGCCAGTCTTTTATTAAAGCTTTTGTCAGAGGACCTGCCTTCTGCCGCTGACAGTTGGCAGCAATGTTCGCGGCGAAGCTACCGGCCGCGCGTCTTCCCAGTGTGCGGAACGCCGAACCCCCGCAGCATCCGTCAACCCGTCCGTACAAGTGCGAAAACCAGCTTTTATTTTCTTTTTCGCCTTTTTTTTTACTGTCGGCTTCCAACCACTGCTTAGCCATTCGGCCGTCGCGAATTCAGAGTCATGCCAGGGAAGGGGGGAGGTACCACAACCTACAACGGTTCACCTGTATAGAAGTAAAAATGAAGTGGAAGTCGTATCACAGCCCGAGTGGGCGAGGGATTGCTAATTTAAAGCCACTTAGGTTCTCAGAAATGTTCTATTGCTGGAAAGCTGGAGGGCTCGGCCGAAGTGCCAGGATGCAAGAGCTCCAATTTTCCATAGGTCTCGCGGCAACAGAAAAAGAAAAGTGGGCTGGCCCACGCTCCTACCTTTTACCTGGAAGGAAAGGTGGATTTGGAAAGGAAGCTTCATCATACAGACTATGCGAGTCTTTGTAAAAATTTGTAGTTGATGATTATATCTCGACCCACACATATTTACGAGTAAAATAGCACAGCCAAATAATTCTTACCGTCATGTATATTCGTCCCAGAATTTTGGACTAGTGCTTTATTTTAATTGGTCTATACGCAACTACAGTCCTTAACTAAGATTTCATGTTTTTACGGTGAGGACACCAAGTAATTCTTTGGACATACCTTAAGCATTAACACAATGTGGTATATGTCCTAAATGTTCATAACCGTAAAGTATAAATCTCCTACTTAACTGTGATGTAGCTCCGAGGAAACATTATTAAATTTTAGAAATATATTTTACCTGCGACGCTTCACAACTTTCAGGAAAAATATTGTAATTTATTTTCTGGGAAGGATTAGTTTGCTTCGCATTTTCCTTGACTATGCAACAGAGCGGGAGGAGAACAATTACGGTTCGTGAGTCTCATTTTCTCGCTGGCCACGTAGCTCCCTGCAGTCCGTGACGTCTAACTCGTACGCTCTTCAACCTAAAGACTTGGGATCACGACAAACAGACGAAGACCAGCTTTGTCCTCAATCGTCACGAGCTCACGACAGTCTCGCGGGGTGAAAAAATTCCTGCTAGGGAAACAACGGCGTCACAAGCTTGAATCAAGAAAGTAATATTCATTCCCTCTCACGTACGCTGTAGTCACAATTTTACGTCTCATCCGTCTTGTCTCCCACCGCGTATTCAGAAATTCACCGGTGGATCCATCAGTGATTGAAACCCTGATGTAAACCGGTTGAGGACATTTCCAAATGTCAGGTTGATGTTTATTTATTTATTTATTTATTTTAATTTTCCGTTACGAACTCTTGTTATATAACATTATACAGTACTGCCCTATAAATCCAAACCAAACACTTTAGTATCATATTTAATAGTTAAATGTAGTTTAAAACTGAAATTTACGAATTAAATAAGTAATTCATTATTGCAGAAAATACATACTTCAAAATACAAGAAATTTACCATGCACAGAAATATGGTAAGATTGCTTTCTTTTACCTCACATTCCACAATCAGTTAAGTTATTTCAAACTTTTTTTGCGAGATTGTGTTCAAAAATTCACCCGGGGAATTTCCGGAGCATATCCACCAGACTCACCGGATTTTCAGGTCAGTTGAACCTGTGGATCCATCGATACAACCGGTTGACAGCAAAACAACATTTACGAACGTCCAGTGTATACCGGCGGATGCACCGGTGAATTTCCGAATTCGCGGCCCTTCGACCGTCCAGTCACGTGAGTTTCAGCCAGTAAGAAGCCTCAAATTTTTCAATGAATCCGTCCATCCGTCCGTCCGTCGAAAGCTTGCAAGCTGCAACTTTTTATGAATGACAAATTAATGCGCAGATGGCGACTATTGTTTCAATGGTTTTATTTTGATAATAAAGCTGTGATGAATGTTTTATTTCGTTATTTTTGTCGTGGCCGAGCTGCAAATTCGTTTTTTAAAAAATGCGATACAGATCTCTTTGGCGTAGGGCGAATATAAAAATACTCACAGAAATTAATATTTTTATACTTAATGCTTACTCAAATAAAAACGGAAATGAAATTTTCAGTAAATTATAATGCTCGAAAAATGTATTTCTTGTGAAAAGAACTGTTGCTATTAATGACAGCCTTAAATTAATTAAAAATCTGTAACCACAAAGAAACAGTTTCAGGGAATTTTTTATTTCTCAAATAAGCGTTGTTTGATAATTGGTAGCTTTGCAAATTAACGGAATACCTACAGACGGATGACTGATTGTTGTGAATTTCTAGATTGGCTGACGGACAGACGGAGTGCGAACGAGCTGACGACTGACGAATCGGATGGATATTGTGACTCCTTATTTACAGACGGACACCAGAATTTATGTCATACAACAGTCTACAAACCGGTTTCCAAGGAAACATTTAAAAAAATGTTTTCTAGGTTGCGTGGCTTTATGCCAAGTGAAAATTTTTTGTTTTGTACTTGTGACGTACATTTATAAATTATTATGGCCATGGCCTTTCATTTACTTCAAACTATTGCATATAACTGGAATATATTTAACCAAATTCTTTGAAAAATATTTAGACTGTTTACAGTCATGCGATACACAAATTTGCCAGGGCGTTTTTTTTTTTTCAAATAATGTACCGTTTGCTAGCAAAAAATTATTTTGCTTCATTTTGGCTTATTTTCGCCACAAAATATGTGATATTTCGAGGGCAAAATTTTAAAAATCCGTTTGGTGTATTGCAACAGAAAAAATCAGATGCAAACTATGACACATAAGTCTTAAAACATTAAGAATGAATTTTTGATGTATGTATTAATTTGCGTTAAAAATAAATATTTTCGAAACCACTGAAAACCTAAAGAGCGAGGCCACTGTTTAACGTTACGAAGTGGCAATGTGCTAGGGAACTACGCGTTGGTAAGCCAGACTTTACTGTAATATTTAAGGATGCCGCCTACCTGCGTGTTAGAGACTCAGAAACGATGGAGATATAAGGGCGACCTTTAAGTGCGCATAAAATGCCGTATCGCCTCAACGAGCCAAGCGTGGAACTAGCGTGCAAACTTCTTGTCGAACCGTATGCAGGTCGCAATCTGAGTTTCACATACATCTGGTTAGTACACCTTGAAGTACGGAAGTCTGATAAGGCTGGTTTTAGCCATGTTGGAGGGCTTAAAAACAGTGTTTTTAATTACCATAGCGGCTTAACAATGAGGTTCAGACCTTGTCTGAAGCTTGTTTTCTTTTCGTACGTTGGCACAATGGGACACGTGGAATATTTTCGTAGGAAAAAACATGTTTACGAACACACTGCAATGCATTTGAAGCGTTGGGTAGGCGGTGCCCTTAATGAATTTGGAAATACAGCCAGCCGTATACCTTTGTAAGAACAGTCGTTTAAAATTATGACATGGGAGAGTAGCTCGTCGATATATGTCACTCTGTTCTTGAAAGTTGAGTAAACCTTTCCTCACTCTCCCAGATATTTTCGATATACAGCGGCTATAATGACGGTAAATTATTTTAAACACAGATGAAATATATTTTAAAATTATACGAGCCTTCAAAACCGGCGAGTAAACTGATGAAGCTGCTCCCCGCTATTAAAATTAATATGAGTTTTTAAATATTCATTATATTTGCGTGTGAGCCAATTACCCCACACCATCGAACCTGGAAAAAAAAAATTGTCCGACACACAGCTTTTGCCAGGCAGTAAAAAAAGGGCCGATTTAATAATAGGTCTATTATTTTATAAATTTTGTAATTAATAAGGCTGCGTGTCTTAACACATGGTTTACTGCAACATCAGCACGTAGGTAGATAGTAGAACTTACCTTCTCGTCGAAACAAGGTCGTTAGTCATTACCCACTGGCTCGAACAGATGAGGATCTGGAAAGGAATCGACCCTGGCTTGTAGAGACGAATCATCCCATGTTATGCTCGAAAAGAATTTGTGGGGAAACCGAATTGGAAAATGAAATCAGGATGTTCAGACTCATTGCGACGTCAGTATTTAACTTGCAAAATTGTAAATCGCGGTTTTGGGGGTGCAACCCCCACATCTAGAAAAACATAAACATGTTGTGTAAACATAGGCTCGGAAATGTAATGTTTCAGCACTACAGTTCACACAGTATATGACGTATAGTGCATATTGTGCGCACTGGATCGTATTGTTGGGTAATGCCACCGCAGCTATTATTGGCAGCGACATACACGACACATTGTCAGTTCTATCACTAAAAAAGGCCTGCGAATCTTCTATTTTCAAACAGTAGTATCTTTCCGCGCATAACGGCTAACGACGGGACATGACTAACCTCTCTGGACACGTCACTTGATGTTTCCGCGTGTAAGATAAATTGTACAGTCAGTAGGAACTTATGTAGTTTGATAAAAAAACGTTTATTAATTATATAAAATACAAGTGTGTCGATTTCAGTTGATTTTATTTAAGTATTATCGTATTTAAATAGGAAAATATACGGAACTATATTCGGTTAATCACTGCCAACCATACAAGCAATAAGGCCACTATTGTATAATGTTGTATTATATAAAGTAATGGCTAGTGATATTTTTCAAATGTTGAAATTTAGTGCACCACTTTATCCCGAACGACCTTTAACATGATTCAGCCAGACCAATGTTCACATAACACTTTTTGTATATCTCGATGTGAGGGTTCCCCAACCCTCTGAAATATTGACATGCAACTTTGCAACATCGTATTTTATACTCGTCCGAAGTATTTGTCATAGTTTTTTATTGCCTCGAAAACAACCCGAAGCATACTTTTCACGCAAGAGGTGTTAGTGCTACTGAAAACAAACGGGGAAAAATATAAATTAATTAGTATCTTCAGTAGCGAGAGGTTGGTAGCACCGCAGCTGGGCGTGCAGCAGCACTGGTCCACGGGGCATAATGAAATTAGGCGCCGTCTGCATTCAGCACGTCGCGTGAAGCTGCCGAGACGCTGGCTTGTGCGCGCGCCTGATGGATGTTCGTGCCGCGGGGGTTGGCGTCATGCATGGTACATCGCGTCCCGCATACTGACAACTCCGTCAGCACGACAGACAACCACGAGACATCAAGCACCTGCCAGTTCCTTCGACACGCTGCTGTCAACAGTCCTACATGAAAATTAAATTGAAAATCCACATGTGTTCATGCCTTCGGGCAGGGCCTCACCTAGGCATGAGAGCAGACCGGGGTGAAGGTTGGACTGGCTGCTCGACTAGGGAGACGTGCCTGTCGCCCATCTGACCAGAGGAATGTATGAGGTGAGCTGATACAAGTGTGGAGAAGCGACGGAATGAGAGAGGAGGGGGAAACCAGAGTTCCCCGAGAAAATCCGCCGGCCAACGACAACGTCCGTCACGTTTCCCACATGCGAAAAATCCACCCACTGGGGATCGAATCCGGATCGCCTAGGTGGGAGGCGAGATGTCTGACCCCTCGACCACCGCGGCCGCCCAACAGTCATGTATGTGTATATAAATAAACCAAATAATGGAATTATTTCATTAATTTGTCATGTAGAATAATTGCAAGAGAATTCTTGAAAAAAGTTAACCAGTACAACCTACGCTTTATCGAAGAGAAACTTGTGATAATACAAATTTAATCAATGTTGTGGCTAAAAATTTGAAAATACAATAAAATTTTCTAACAGCACACGCTGGTTGATCCAAGTTATCGCAGTGCCCCCAAGAAGAAGTTAGTTGGCGAGTGTGATTGGGCGATTTTGAACACTCTTCGGCTGTTCTCAGGTTGGCAGGCCTCCCCTGTGTTGGCAGTAGCCTATAGAAAGCCGTGCCGCCTCCCTGATGTAATGCATTTCTCTTCAGATGGTCAGGAGGGAACGCCCCTAATTGTTTATTTGGTGCTACAAACCAAGAAATTTCAGTGTGGGTACACATTAAAACAGAGACAAGAATTAATAATTAGGAGACAAGAATTGTCACGAATAACGTAGAATAGACGTAATAAATTTTTTTTGGTCAGCAGAAAAATAGCTTCAAATTATTTAGGTACTACTAGGTAATATGTATTTTGTGAAATTTATGTATCTCTTATGGGTGTCGCATATTTCTAGCACTAAGCGCCTTGCCGAGTTTTCATAGATAGTGCACCAAAACAAAAATGTTTTACACTGTAAAAAAGTTTTGTACTTTTACAAAGAAAATCTTTGGAAGCCCAGTTGCCAAAGAATTCCCTTGTATAACTACAATGGTTGTCCTTGTAATAAAATACAAAGTATATGTTTGTAAAATTACAAGGAATAACCTCGTAGTTGTACTTTCAATAAGAAAAAAATAAATTTAAATGCTTATTTAACTTTGTAAGTAACACTGAACTTATTTATCAAATAAACTTTGAACGTGAAATTATATATATATATATATATATATATATATATATATATATATATATATATATATATATATATATAAAAGGAGGTACTAAGTTTCAAACCATCGTTCTCACGCTTAGTTTCCACGCATCTTACCCCTAGACCACTATGTCTTCTATACTGCTCAGTCTTTATTTATTTATATACATTCAATGTACAGTTAAGCAATAATTAATTCTTATAAAGCACGTAATTAATATATACCTTCATTTTATTCCAGAAAAATGCTTTCCAGAGGTTCTGATCTTTCCATAAGTAATTTCCGGTGAACCTATGAATTTGGTATACTACACATTTTTCTAAGTTTTTTTGCAAACAAAATCCTTTTAACATTATCAACCAATAATTTTACAAGGAAAATGTTTCAATATTTACAAAAGTTTGTACAACAACAAAGAAGTGCATTGTCATACTTTACAAAAAATTACAGTACAGGAACTGTAGGCATATAAGTACAAATAATTCATAAACTAATAATTTTACAAAGGAAATCTTTGTACTTTTACAAGGATTTGAAAAAGTACAAAGAAAATCTCTGTAAATTTTACAAATTTCTTTAGAGTGTAGGAAGTTTTCCCTGCAAAATTAATTTGTAGTAACCACAAAGTAATTCTGTGGTGGCCACAATATTTTAGTGATGTCAACAAAATGTTTTTGTGGTGACCACAAAATAAATTTTGCACGGTTAATGCCCACAAAATATTCTGTACCTGCCACAAAATATTTTTTCCTGTGTGCGTTATTTAACGCGACTGGCTAGTTTATGGTGTAGCAACATAAAAAAATTGTATATGCTTCAATGAATTCTTGTCGTGAAAATGGTTAAAACGGATGTTTTAGTTACGAATCTATCATTAAAGTAACTTTAGAGACACTCAGCACGTATGAAACATTTATGATTTTAAACTTACCAGTAAAACGTAAGTTTGCAACCTCTACGGCATCCAATCATGACTCTCGTAAACTGCTGATGCGTAAATATGTAGTGCGCAGAATCTGGTGTTTGAGTCGACTGCAGTTCTTACAAATAACTCGCAAATATTTAAAATATTTAGAAAAACCAACTCACAGGATATTAAATTTCAAATCGATCAGACAAGTAGAATTGCTCGTATTCACTCAACAATAAACTAAAAGAGAAATGAGCATCGGTGGTCCATAAAAAATGTCCTGGTTGAAAATATCTAGCATTCATCGTTTACAATAAAAATTAAAACAATGAGTATGTAGCTATTCAGTGCATCGTTGCTAAGCAACACTTCCTGGAATAAATAGTTAAAAACTAGAAAATAGCTCATTATCTTTAAACGGCTGAACAGATTTCCATGAATCATAACTAAGAACCATCTCGATCACGTCAGCTTTCAAACAAAAAAAAACTCATCAAAATAGGTCCATTCGTTTAGGAGCTGCGATGCCACAGACAGATACACAGACAGGCATGTCAAACTTTTAACATCCCTATTTTTGCGTTGGGGGATAAAAACAACAGCGTACGCATTTAAACCAGATAAAATAGTACTTGAAATTGCAGAACCCGGCAGGCGTTGTGCTACCAACGCTAAGCAAGACATTGTGAATCCAGTTACAGACATACATCTGTAACATACCACGATATCTCGTGGAGATTACAGTATGTAAATGAGAGTCCATGTTGGGGACGTTAAGACATTTATGCACATATTAGTAATTTTAGTAACTCGGTAAAACCCTGGCATGTTATTTTAAAGTAGTAAGATTTAAGTGTATTTATTATGCTGTTGTAATGTATATTGTGTTAAGTATAATGTAAACATA
>PNEQ01065291.1:0-11815 GCA_003012365.1 Medauroidea extradentata
GAGGTCGTTTGCAATTGATGTTGTTTCACTAATGCTGTATTCAAATAAGAAAATACACGGGACTACATGCAGTTATTCGCTACCAACCATACAAACAAAAATGTAACTGTTGTTAATGTTGGCTTATATGCAGTAACGGCTAGTGATTTTTTTCAAAGGTTAAATCTTTAGTGCTCACTTTATTCCGAATGGCCTTATATATAACTTTCCCTTCAGAACGAACATTGTACATGGAAAATCAAGATTACAACAGAGTTAAATATTTTTGAAATGTTGATGAACTTACCTTCTAGTGTTCCTGATGGCACATTTTCTTTACTGACGAATAGCCGGTCTCAGTTGCGTAGCCGGTTTGGCACCGGTCTGTGGTGCGAGAGGTCCAGGGTTTAAATCCAAGCTCGGGTATGTATTTGTTGTTGTGCCTTCAACTCACTTGACCCTCATCGGCTCTTACAACATCTTTGTTCAAGGGATGTGAAACCTTCTCTCTTCACCTCCGTGACGATTATTCATAAGAAGTAATCTTAAATTAGACTACTTACAATGCATTGCGTAGGTGCTCGAAGCCCTTGACTCCGTGTAAGACACTCAAGGATTTATTCTTTGCAAACTCGTCCTAACATTGTGGACGCTGACGCGCAGGAACAAGTTTTCTCCTGGGTCTCCTGTTTCCCTGAATTCGATCGCGCTATTAATTATTATCTGAACTCATCAGTAACAGAGCATGGATTTGTTCCAAAGGAAGCGTTGCTTATCACTAGAGACAGGAAAAATGTGCGGGTTCACTGAGCTGTAGGCTAGACTCCAAGAATATATGCATTCAAGCACACAGCAGCTGATCATTAGCTGCTCGCTGACACGGTGACACGGGCCTGCATTTAGTTATGCATATCTTTGGTGGGTGGTAAGAAGGGCACAAGTAATATGAAAATCTAACGGACTTGTGCTCTGCTTCCTGTTCAGTAAAGGCGATAAGAGGGGTTAAAGCTACATGATAATATAATAGAAAATGCACAATATTAAACGTCCACTAAATTCTGCAGAAAAGGCACAAGTTTCAGTAGGAGGTTAATAGACTTACGACCTTCTTACCGCCCACTAAAGATATATTATTGGCTCAGCGACTTACACGAGGTGTCAAATAAGTCGAGGGCCAATTGTGAAAGTGATACGTACTTACAGTTTGTGAAATTCTACCTTGTGCCTAAAAGAAAACGCGAATGTTTCAGGTCTCTACTTATCAATGACTAGAGCCACGATTGTATGGCGAAAAATGTTTTGCAATATTTGGTTTTAGTGCGTTTTGTACACATCTGCAGCTCTGCTACATGATCTGTGATTGAATGATTTTACCGTCACTTGCCTTGGCAAATTACAGACGTACGGAGTCACAGTAATCTTATTCTGATTGGTGCAGTCAAATGAGATACGGGTCTAAACAAAGACACGCTGCGAATAACCATGAAGCACGGTTGCCGATGTGCACGTGAGATACTAAAACAAAGTGGAGCAAAAATCTTTTCGCAACAAAATCGCGGCCTTATCAGTGACTACACACGACACTCAGTTGTCTATGGAATCAATAAACCGGTATGGGCAGGTACAATCTTAAACCAGTAGCTTACAATACACTATTGACTAGTTCTCCATTAACACGATTTTAGCAACAGGAAATAACTCTTATTGGTTGATAGCCACAAGCCTGTTTCGTGTAAAACCTCGGATATATAAACTTAAAGATACAGAAAGATCGCGAAAATGTAAACAGTCAGCATAGTCTTCAATAAACTATAGTATATTTAATAGTACTATTATTGGATGACGCAATTTGAAACGCGTGTGAACCGTTTAGGAACAAATCATACATGTTCTGTGTTAAGTCCATGATCCGTCATTTCTACTCCTTTTACGGTAATTGTTTTTAAAATCCTAAACGAGGGTAGATATCGAAAAACTGCTGCACAGTTTCGTTAAATACATCGTACACTATGTTAACAATTTTTTTCAAGACAAAACACACAATTGTATCATCAAATAATGCAATTAAGTAAATACTCCTTAATGAACAAATTAGACAAATCTGTATAATATTCAACAAAAACAATTTTTAACAAAACTATCGTACGGTTATTCAATATCTGCTCTCGTTTGAGAATAGAAAAAAAAATGTATCGTGAAAACAGTAGAAATGATGAATCATAACCTTACAACTGTACAATTCTTGCCTGGACTGCTGAAAATCGAAACAGTGCTTCAAATAATCAATTCTACCCAATATAGACACAAAACCTTCTGTGTTATACACGGCTCGTTGCAGCTTAGCAGACAGTCGACTTTTCCGCGTATTTTTCTCTGCTAGTACCTGGTAATGGTGATTTACGCACGAAGAGTTGACTACTTGCTAGGCCTCAATGTATTGAATTAATTTCTTACGCTTTTATTTTGTCACTGGTGAATCACTATAGGACTGGACCGATTCATATGTAAACAGTTAAACCGTGTCACATTACCCTCATCTAAACATACAACGCGTAAGACGCTGACAGAAATGATTCTCGCGGTTTTCCACAATCTAACTGCTTCTCTTGAAACGTGACCACGCCTCGCCACTGGACTTCGTCCATTCTTCAATTCAACAGGGCGACATGCTTAAATGTAAGGTATAGCAAATGGCTCCAACTTCACCTTTGTCTGCTCTCACTAATGACAACTTCGCCAGAGTAAAAAAGCCTGATAAGATTTATTGCACTACCGATATATGATCATGTCAATTTCTAGTGATTTAAGTAATATAAATATTAACACGTTCTTACGTTTGAAGTTAGCAGTAATTTAGTCTACTTGAGATGTATGTCACGTGGGGTACATTACTTGCTTTAAAAAAATGTTTGAACGCGCATATTCATGTTACCAACGTATCTACGGAAGCGTTAATGTTATGCGTGACTATTAATTTGCAATAAATACAAATCACAACAATTTCTTACAAAACTGCGTGCATTGAGATTTTATAACGATTGTTGTAATGGAAGAGTGAACAAGTTTTCCTGGCATCGTACCACAGAAATTAGTCGAAAATACTGCCCTCAAATACTTGAGTACAGTGGATAAGTGAGATAAACGTCAAATAAATAAATTTGCTGACTGGTGACGATAATGAGTAATAATTTCCTTTTGAATTTAGCCTGCTCATCATGTAGATTGTAAGTTCACAGCTTTTGTCGTCAGTACGACAACTTACACATTTATACCGGGTGTGAGAAAATTACGCACCTAAACATCAGCAGTTGGATCCTAATGGAAATGTAGTTTTAGGCTAAGTGAGTACTAATGGAGGTATGATACCTAAAAAATCGAGTTTAGAAACATTATTTTAGCGACATTCCAGAATTTTCGTTAAACTTAATTCACGATTCTGTAGACAATTTTAAGAGCTATTAAGACATTTTACCTGCTAAGAAATCGTCCTGTCAGCACGTCTCCTTCATTTACAAAATACGGTTGGCGACTTTCAATGCGTACAATTGTTTTGCCGCCAGCTTTCGTGATAACTCCATGTTCCTCTTACAAACAGCAAGAAGCTAGGTTGGTGCAAGAGCCTAGAATGCACAGCTAACAAGGAAAAGACAGCCAAATATTTATGTTTAAAGGCAAAAATTGCTCAATCCGCAAAGGAACTTGCTTTAACATGCACCATGCTCAAAAGGAAATGCATCCTGTGATGCAGATCTTCAAACGCATATCGCAAAATCCAGTCCATTCAACCTCAATGAAGTACGTTATAGGGCGACAATGCGAATACTAATTCAGCTTTGGAATATTTTAACGAACACATCTGTGTGAGACTCATGAAGAAGATTGCATGTCAATTGGAAAATAAAGTGTTATTAACCGTTTACAGAAGAGGGAAACTTATAACTGTATATTGAAGGGGAGGGTTAGACAATTTTATTGTATTTTCAGTTTTTGAGCCATAACATCTTTCATTAACTTATCATCCAGAATCATTGCAAGAGAATTATAAGTTAACTTTTAAGAATTCTCTTGCAATGATTCTGCACGACAAATTAATGAAAGATTTCATTATTGTTTACGTCAAACAATTTATCGAGAATATATTCTATGCCTTGTCGAAGAGAAAATTTAGATAATACAATTTGAATAAATGTTATGGCTCATAAACTGAAAATACAATAAAATTGTCTAACACTCCCCCTTAAAGAAAAACTTTCACACAGGGACAGATTACGCTTCTATAATATCTACCGTTTAACTGTTGGATACTAAACACAATACCAAATAGGCTATTGACTGTTTTTTTAGGAAAACGTAGGAACATTAAAAAAATTGTAGTCTCTTAGAATGTGAAAACTATTTCTTGTCCTCTTACAAATACCAAGACTTAGACAAAACGTGCCATTGAGCATGGTTATTGGTTTTTAATTTGTAGAGTTATACTATATTCCTTAAATGCCTTTTCGTTACATGTTTACCGGAAAAACTATGAAATTTTCTTCGAGCTAGTCATATGTTATACGGATACTCATTAAATGTTCATTTAATTTGAAATAAAAAAATGAAATGATTTAACTACCGTAAGCGGGGGTAACTTTACGATATTTTAAAATACACTTTTCACATATAAGGTAACCCTGAATAAATGCATTTACTTGCGATAAATTCAATGAAATAAATATCCACAATCAATTACATTAATATTTACTCACAGTTGACAAACATGGAAAATAAAAATAGTAAAAAAGTGTCCCAAAATATTAGCCCCACTCTCAGTATGTGAATCTTTAAACACCCAATAAGAGTATGGTGACAGGGTTTGTTGTATCGAAGTTTAAACACCCAATAAGAGTATGGTGACAGGGTTTGTTGTATCGAAGTTTAAACACCCAATAAGAGTATGGTGACAGGGTTTGTTGTATCGAAGTTCAGCTATATAATCGAATTATAAATAAGTAATTTATAGGTAGGCATTCTTCCGATCAAGAGTGTTCGTATGACAAAAATGCATAACTATATTTTCACGGCATAAGTTAGTCAGTTTTCTAGACGTTACTTGTGACTGCAATTTCCACTCGTAAACATTTTTTAACTCTCGTTATTTTCCCATAGTGACATGTCAAAGTCAGAATGCTTAAGTTATGGGAACATAGTAATAACAAATACCAAGTGTCTTACTCGAATGAAATGATATATTACGGGCAATAGGCTAAATTATTTTAAAAACACACAACAGTTCTTTTGTATTTTTTAAAAGTTGCCATAAATGAAGAAAATTATGATTCTTTTCAGATTTTTTTTAGAAAGTACTAAGGAATCTCATTGTGAGATTGGTGATGTTCATTTTACCCAAGAAAGTAGTGTACTTAATTGGCACAACACCACGGCAATCCTCATGTCATTCGTGCAAGGGGTTGTCAGGTCCGATGTAACGTAAACATCTGCTGTGATATCCTGGGAAGCAGTCGATAGGGTCGGTATCTCTTCTCTGACTGACACACAGGTAAGCAGTGTTTCTCGGCGGGGTACCACAGGAGCTCTTAAAGGATGTCTCACTAGGGCTGCGACGAGTTATGTAGTACCAACATGATTGGACACCGGCGCATTGCAGTGCAGTAGCTCACCAGTAATTATATTGCATCTGTCCATGGCGGTAGTTAGGAAGGGATGGACGTGTATCCTGGCCACCAAGGTCACCGGATCTCTATCCCTTAGACTACTCCATGTGGGGATTCCTTTAGGAACTAGTGTACCTTGTAACTATGGAAAGTATCGAGAAATGCATTGTCAGACTGCATGTTGCCGTAATGCATGTAACCAACGATTGCTTGCGGTGCATCCCGCGGTTACGCGTCATGTGCGTGCCTGTGTTGGGATAGCTAGAGGACAATTTGAACATATTCTGCTCAGAAACTTACTAGAGGTTTGGTCGCCAAACCATCAAATTAGTATGGCCTGGAAATGTTAGAGGACAAAGGTTTTTTGATTGATTCTTATTCAATTTTTTCGACTGGTTACGAATCTGCCGGGTGACATTTTGTCACCCTTGGGCAATCGCCACCGTTTCGATAAAATTACACCGGAAAACAGTTTTTTTTGTAATCCATTGGTCGTATGGAAATTTATGTAGTTAGGTGAAATAAAGGTCGTAAAATCCAAACAAGAATGATGTCAAGCATTTGTTCTATAACTGTTACAGTTTTATCACAAAAATAGATAGTAACGTTACAATTTAAATATGTTTTCTCTTATTCGACCTGAAATGCTAAAATCATGTTCCGAACTATTAAGTCTCCAAGTTTTATTCTTATATATCATGTTGTAAATTATGCTTAGAAAAAGGTATTGCCAAATTACAATTATCACATTTTTATTATAATAATCACGACCACCATTTCCCCACATTAATTTAGTTAAACAAATGTCATGAAAACTACATTTAGGTTCCTCAAAAATTAATTTTCATGTCGTAAATTGTTGCTATAATAAAATAAGAATAAAATGTTACATTTCAAAAGTGTGTAACAGACATTAAAATATGGTTAGGTTTAAATATAAATGAAATACCTCGGAGCATTTACATGTCACAGTATTGTAATGTTATATTATCTTTCTCTTGATTCAGTTCATTAAAATTTCTTGTTTGGATGTTGAAACACTCTTTTCCATAGCACTTACAAAATATAATACATGGCAATTATCCAGCACAAGACACCTGGTGGAAGAGCAAGGTTTCTATGAACTACAATTGCATTTGGTAATATTCAGGACGTCTGCTGGAGCAACTGAAAACTCTTCAGGCAATGCAACAGGCTTCAAGATCTTAATCGTGTCGTCTCTTTGCCCAACCATAGTTTGTAGGGCCTATATAAGGAGGATCTGGATCTTCAGCTGAATACCAGTGCATGACTTGCAGATGAGCCCATTTTACATTTTTAACAAAAGCCTCCGTTGTATGAGGTAGTGTTCTTAGGGGTGGAGCAGCTTGCCTAGCATTTCCAGTTCTTCTTGACCGTATCACAACGCGAGCTTCAGACATAGTCACTACTTTTCTGGCTCCGTAGCATGCTGCTATTAATTTGGTGTCCTCTTTTACAATGTCCTCCATTCTAGCTTCTACTTTGCCCAAGTGCTCTAAACTCAAGCCCGACTTCACTTGTCCGAGAACAGTGGCATTACCCAAACCATACAGAAAAGCAACACTATCGCATCCAGATATTGCACGAGCGCACAGTATTTTAGAAATTATTGCCACATGGTTGTCAACTGTAGCGCTATGTCAACAGTTTTTTCTCATGGCTTGTAGATGTCTGGTAGATTTCGCACGTCAACGTCAAATTATTTTTTTTGGCAGTAGTGGCAGAGGAGCAAGAATACATCAGTATCATCAGAAACTACGATAATTATCTTCACATTGTTAGACTTTACGACGTTAATCAATTGATGCACCATTATTATATCAGAGCTTCTTCATGAGTTGATTTTAAATGCACCTCTGGCGTGATAATGCCTTCTATTATTTTGACTGGTACTGGATCTTTGCTCGTTACAACCAATTTGTGGCTTACTTTTCAATTTCTGCATTTTGCCATCACTTAGACTTTATTGTTGGTGTTAATTTTTGGAGGAAGACTCGTAGTCAACTGAAGCTGGAAATTTCTACAGACTCATTTCTTTCTTGATTGACCGGTTGCAGACTTTATACTGTAATCAAAATATCTATCAAATACAATATACACATCACGTTGTACAAGGAACTAGATCACATACTTATAAACCTTATTAGCTAGATAGAAAAGAGTCCCTGAAGATGGCCAGTGAACGACCCTAAGTATTGCACTTCCATCGACGGTTACATTGGGAGAAGGTATCAATCTTGAAGTACATATGAAAGCCAGTTTTTCTTTTAGTATACTTTTTTTCCGCTAGTTCTCATATTTCTATTGTTGTCGAACAGACTGCTTGGAACTGGTGAGAACTCGTATCACAAAACTTTGTCAATCGATAGATCACGTAATGAGTAATGCACTGGCTCGGCTGTATATGACAGCAGCATTAACAACAAAAGTACCTCCAACTTTCACACTGTTTTTCAAGGTTTGCATAGTAACCACTTTTTATTTGTTTCACAGGAGCGTAAAATCCAACCGGTAAATTTTTTTTTAATCTGTCAATCCAAGACTACCTAATTCGATAGCCTTCTTCACATTAATTTTCCTTATCCGTTGCAATTGAACCAGTAACCTTGTTAACTAGTCCATTTGAATGTTCATTTGGATTCAGAGCATTATTGCATGTTTGTAGTTTATCAGGTATTTTCTGCCGATATTCCTATATGACTTATTTCTAGAATTACTTTCTTCCTTGTGATGACTTGTGTCAAGTGTTACACTAATGCCATTTAAATCACAAAGATATTTCACCAATTTATTAGATTTATGGAGATTGAGGGCCCAAGTATTGATCGTTTTGGGCTTCGTTGTGGTCGTGATAATTATAATAAACAATGTAATAATTGTAATTCGGAAAAACTTGTTACTAAATATAGTTTACGACGTGCTGTATAAGAATAAAAAATTACCAAGAGAAAACATGTTTAAATTGTAACATCAATTTCTGTCATTGTGACGAAACCGTTACAATTATCAAAAAAATTCAAGACATAATTTTTGCGTTGATTTTTACGACCTTCATTTCGTCTAACTTAAGAAATTTCCGTACGACCAATAATTAAATAAATATTTGAAATAAAAACAGTTTTCCGGCGCCAATGTTGAAAATGGCGGCGATTGCCCAAGGGCGACAAAGTGGCACCTGGCAGATTCGTAACAAGCGGAAAAAATTAAATAAGAATCAGTCAAAAAACCCTTGTCCTCCAACATTTACAGGTATAAAAGGTTGGCAACCAGACTAAAAGTATCATTAAGGCTGTTTCGTTTAACGTAAATACAAGGATGTATTCACTGTTGTGTTATGTGCTGGTATGTACACACTGTATCTATTGTATTTTCAGCATATTTAAACAATACACGTTTCATTAATGAATACTTGTAGACTATTATCATATATATTTCTGAAGAAATTTCGGTACATAAAATTATTGTATAGCACACTCCATTACTAGAAAAAAATTTTAAATTGTTCAATTTTTTAAATGTAATTTACTGTAAACAAGATATAATTTTATGTTATATTTTATCAGCGAGTGTGCAGTATTTATTTCTGCCTATCTCTTATCCCATCACTTTAAACCACCAGATAACACAAATTGTACTGAATATAAATTAGTTATGTTTTTAAATTTCAAATGTAAGTTAGCGGTTTTTGTAAAAAAAAATAATAAAAGGTAATAATTCTGAGAGAAAAGAATAAAAACCCACACTACATTGTCAACAGTATATTTTATTTATCTTACATTACAAACAGATGGATCGGTCCATGACAAATATTACACCTCTGTCAGATACAATGATGAGAGTTGTAATAAACAAAAAATTATATTTTCTTTTCCACTCAGATTACTGTAAATAGCAGTAAGTACTGTGTTCCTTTCAACATCTAATGCATCTCTCATTCATGGGACAGAAAATTAGATTGGTGTTTCATTTCTCGACGAGAGTGCTTACAAATCAAAATACAGCTCGTATTTAAATGAATGATAGTTTTAGAGACGTTTAGAGACTACACTTTGAATTTTGCCGACCAAATAAAAAAATACAAAGACATCAGCTATCAAATCAGAAAACAATATTCTCCCGCAGCATAAAAATTAGTTTTGAAAATTGTGTTTAAAATTTATAAAAATAATTTACTGATTTCAAAACAAAATATGTATGTATATTTACAATTTATTTTCGAAAACATGAAGTATTTGTGACGTATCAGTATGCTGCAGAAGATACGACTTCTTAAACTCACTGTTAAATTACTGGCTTATTATGAAACATTCCATTGCATTTTGACCTCATGGAAGCACAGACGAAATGCAGGTGCGAATTTTCTGTGTTTATTTAGTTTCATTCGTCAACATTTACACTTCCCTGACAATAAATTTTCAAGTTTTCAGGAAACCGAACATTTTGTAAGAAAATTTAATTTGCATTAAAATGGTGTCTGATTAGTTAAAAAAATAAAAATAAAAAATAAAGTAATGTCGTTACCTGTATGCCACATAAATGGCGAAAATTTGTAGAATATTTGCCTTTTTATATTCATCTGTTGAAAGAGATGTGAGATGTTTGGCTGATCTCTGGTCGTGGGAGGCAAGAGGGTGAGCGAAATTAACACGGCAATGTGGCTGAATTTAACATACTGTAGTGAGGCAGAAGAAGGGAACAATAGTTTTCTCAGAAATTATCCATTCTTTCCAAGGCCACTGAATATATAATACACGTGAAATATAAAGTAGAATGTTATAGGCTTGTCAATAAAAATTTATTCAAAATAAGATATTCTTAACCTACAAATAATTATAACAATGTTACACTTCGTGCAAACATTTGAATAGCTTGATTATTTTTCCTTGGAATTAACAAAAAATATATATAATTGTTTTAATTGACACTAAGCGGTAATAAAATGTTATCAAATTCAGAACCTCTTGTTACCTGAATTTACCAATGGCATACCATACATAAGACTGTATGATATATTTTCCTCTCAAAACATAATGTTCTTAAATATTTTTACCTGGATTAATACCATTCAATACAGACTGTGTCATTATAAAAATGTAACAATAAAGTTAATATAAGTTTATAAAAACATCTAATAAAGTTATTTCTTCCGGTATACAAACAAATCTAGTTACTTGATACTACAATGTACGCAACAAAATCAATAAAACTATACCATGTGTACAACAAACTGGTCTCCGAACACAACTTATATGTTTTGGCATAAAAGTCAAGAGTCTAACATTTTAAAAACATATTATATACAAAATTTACAGCAAGTATTTTATAGAGGCTAGCTAAACAGTAAATAGAGATATACAATTATTTTAGACAAAAAATTAGCCAACGAACATGCTGCAGAAATTGTTAATTTAAAAAAATTTAATTTTTTTGTGAAACTAGAAAAATATTATTTTGAATGCATGTCGTGTTAAACAACTTAGTCCCAATGTAAAACAAGCTACTTTTGGGCCTGCATAAACTGAATGTATTTTTAAAGTGTTTTCTCAAGAACAGCACAATACCTATTAATTTACTTTTTATAATAACGGTTTCATTGCAATATAATTACATTATTTAAAAATCATATTTTACAAATATCTGCAAGCAAAAGCAATAGCAATTACATTTTATTTTTTAATTTATGAAATGAACCGAAATTGTTAATAATGGAAACAAGTAGTAACAGTTACATTTAAAGAGAAAATTCTCTTTAGCCAGTTTTAGAGCAGTCATCTGATGATACTGTACTGAAATTAAATTTCATAACTAGTTAACTAGAAACGACAGGTACAAACAGATACACAATCAAATTAAAAAAAAATTCTGCATCATATAAAAATTTTGACACTTTACAACATGTGATAAAATATAAAAATTTACCAATTTATGTGTGTTGTAACAAAAATATCTGACAAAACACTAAAATGACATTTTGTTAAGGTTATTCTTATCTTTATATTTACACTTGCTTCTTATTTGACAGTCTTGCGTAATATATAAATGACAGACATGCCTAACGTTTCCAGCCAGAATATGTAAGTCTATCAATAGATAAATTAACTTGACGGAAACAAATTGTACATTTACTTACAAGTATAAGCAAATATAAAACCAATATGTAG
>PNEQ01065291.1:11915-46915 GCA_003012365.1 Medauroidea extradentata
GGGGAAATGTACTGCGCCTGACATGAGTTCATGGCACACGGTCAGTGGAGACGTGGCGGTGAAAACCGAGCCAGCTGCCTGTGCCACAGTATTATGGCCGGTGCTGTAGTGCGCCACACTAGTTGCGCGCGGTCGTCAAGGACAACACAGCTGTAGTTCGCATTTTCCCCGCGGGACTAGTTGTCGTGGTCGAGTAGTAATTGGAGTTGTCTGCTAGTATTAAATTTGACATAATTCATTTTCTCAGATGCTTATTTGTCTTCACAAATATATATTTTCCTTTCAAATTAACTAATGTTAGAAAGCTAAAATTTTAAATATGTATAAAATTATGAGTTTTAAATTCTCATATAATATCGTTATTTCTCTTCACATAAACCACTTCCAAAAGAAACTATAAAATAAACTCTCATTAACTGCACATACACTTCCAAGCTACATCAGTTGGCATACAGTCAACAGAACTCGGCAGCTGCAACACCTTACAATCAATAATAGCTCTATAAAATATAATATTCATCTGTTACTGTAGGAAGTGCTACAATGGACGTTTGCAGTTCTCTTAGCTGTAACGTGACGTGTTAAGGACCCGAACACTTATAATCTCCACCGCGACATACAATACCACATCACCAGCCGAAGACGGCATTTGTCAATTCCAACCTCAAATCATCGTATCGTCTAATTAGCTCTACTATGTTACAGTGCTAATTTCTGTACACGTGTTAGTCTAGATACATATAACTACACCGATATGGAAATTACTTAGATTTTATAGAATTTACATGCTTACATAATTGAATAACATGTGTATTGGGTGGCACAATATAATAGTCAGCAACTTCAGCTCTTGAGTTCAAGAAAACACTGCTTTCGACTAACACGGCCAACGAGGAATGTGAACAAGATATATTTTTATGAGCTTAAAGTAAATAAAGGTAGCAATAAATAACAATTGAACAGTGGCACGTTCAGATCAAACATGATAATATACAGTGAAGATCAACTATCACCCAGTGAGTAATATTAGGTTCGTGAGCAAGCCATAGAGAAGGTGCCACCCCATACACACCGCAGCACGAAAGATAGGCCTCCACCAAGGATCACGGAGAAGAGGGGAGGGGAATGTCAACACAGAGGACAGTCTTGTTAAGGGGTCGACCACCACCTTGCTGAAGGAAGCAATCAGCTGAGGGACTTCGAGCAGGAACCCAGCACCATTACGAGATGAACGGCGCCGACCGGTCATTCGTCTTTGTTTTGCGAAGCTTCACCGTCGCAAACACGTTGGCCCTGGAACGAGGATTACAACTGTGGTTAGTACATGCTCTAATGCTCGGGAATGACCCTTTATGTGGTGGTTTACACTGGAGCTGTCCTGTGGAACATTGGAGAAAATTAACTCGGCCAACCAAGTGATCGGTGGTCCGAAAAGTTCAAAATTAATTTTGGAACACTTACAATGAAGTTATAAGAAATGCTTTCCTTGAAAAGTCGTTAACATGTAAGAACAAGATTTCTTGACTAATCTGCTAAGAACTTCAGACTTATTTTTCGCATTGTGCTATGCCACTGGAGAGGTAAGAAAATAAGATACACGCATACACATGTTTTCTTTGTTAAATACATAACTACGTATTGATGTATGTACACTTAATTGTGGTAGTGTTATGGTAAGTGCCTTCACCCCTGGTTATCAAATGGGTCTGTATGAATGGTGCTGGTTACGTCTTGCGACGACGGCCTTTCACCGACTCGTCGGCCGCCCACAAGTCGTACCACGGGCCGTACATGTTGCCGGTGTCTTGGGACTTGAGGTCGAAGCGCGAGCCGCGGTCCGGCTTCCTCATCCTGTTCTTCAGCGACTCTCCGTATTGCAACAAACCGTCGTTCTCATCTTCCGCCTTCTTGGTTCTCTCCTTCGTCGTGTACCTCAGCTTCGTCCTCGGCAGCAGACTGCCGTTCATCAGCTGCTGCTGTTGTTGTTGCTGCTGCTGCTGCTGCTGCTGCCTCTGTAGAGTGGAGTGCGTGTGGTCGTTCACGACGATGCACGAGTCCGTCTCGCCCCCAGCCAAAGTCGTGTCCTCGTCGGACGAGTCGAAATTGTCGGCGTTCTCCGTGCCGCTCATGAGACCGTCGTCGTTGATGTCCATGCTGCGGGCGCACTCCTTCAGGATGTCCTTCCTCGTCCTCTTGTAGCGCCGCGAGCTGCCGTCCTCCACGAGAGTCTCGTCGACGGTGATGGTGTCCGCGAGGTCGGACTGGTCACTCTCCTTGCCGTTGACCGCCGGGGACATGGGGCGTCCTTCCTCCTCGGAGTCGTCCACGTTGCTGACGACCTGCGCCTCCGACTTGGCGGCGGACATCTGCAGCTTCATGACTGGCGTGGCGGGCCTCGCCTTCTTCTTGTCGTCGTCCTTCTCCAAGGTCGCGTTCACGTCGACCAGAGAGCGGTGTCGCCAGAGCGACATGCCCTCGAGCACGATGCTGTCCTTGTGCGAGCGCTTGAACCGCCACAAAGACTTGCTCCTCTTGACTCCGCGGACACTCTCAATGTCGTCGTCGGCGTATCCGGGCCTCGCGGGAGGAGGACCAGCGGGGGGACCCTTGTCCTTGTCGGCGCGGTTGAGGGTGGCGAGGTGGCCGAGGCTGGACGCCTGCCGGACAACGGGCTGCAAGGTCGACCCCTTGTCGCCGACCTGCTTGCCGCCCTTGCTGTTGTACTGGCTGTTCACGTCCTCCCACAGGTCGACGGCAGACTTGTACAATAGCCACCCTCGCACTGACGACAGTAACTGCTTCTTGCGCTTGTCCGAGGTCTCCTGGTCGGGCGACCCCGCAGTGCTAGCCGTGGTCGGCTGTGGCGAGCCTGGCGTCTGCTTTCTGCTCGGCGGGAACAAACAGCAATGTCAACTAACAGGTCACATCACAGACCCTGTTCCTCCACCAGATGATACCCACCACCGCCCGACATGAACCTTCATGCACACACACGCAACACAACTAACAAGTCAACGCGTGCTACATGGCACAGTTTGCACAGTAAATCCTCCGTTAGCTGAAACAGACACTACCCTAAGTATGCAGTTTTATCATTGTGATATTTAAAAGTCTGATATTTTACTAACATTGTCAGCTACAAAGTACACAGATATTTTTTTAAACCTAGTATTCATTATCAGTTGAAACTTATTTTGTTTGAGGGAGAATGGGATCACTACATCTTTTGCACACACAATTGTATTTCTGCAAAACACTTCTAATTCCAACTTATTAAAGTTTTACAGTGTTTATGAAACGTATTGAACTGTTAAATGATAACCGAGAAACAAACTATTATTTATTTGAACGAAAATGACTGATAGGTGTTTAATATTCATTCTGATTTGGAGCACAAAAAACGCGCCATATCAACGCAACGCAAGTATGACCCAAAGTATCATAAATTAAACTGGCATTTAAAATTAACATGTTACATTAAATATTTTGGCATTACACACGAAAAAAATTACATACATTAAGTTGACAATATCTAAACAATACTGTTACACTCGGTCGAGCCAGGAACAAATATACGTGCAAATCATTGAGGTAAATGAAGTGCTGCACCAATCTCCTTGCCGCAAAACATAATCATTAATATTTGAAAAATCTTCTTTACATGACGTAACATATCATCAGACGCGTCGCTTGAAGAACTCTAAAATATATTTATCAACCAATAACTGCCGTTCTAGACCTTAAAAAAATTAAAACATATTTATAGGTAGAGACATGCAAAATTCGCGTTATCATTTGGTAGCAGACTAAACTTCACTTTCCTATACATAACAGAGCATAATCTGCTATTCAATTGGCCACAAACTTTTATGTGTTGTTATTTACGTGTGTTACGTCTTTACAGAGATTGGCCTCTCTACCGTGTAAGCATTCTCCGCGGCAAGTCACGACAATATCGGCCAGCGGGAGACGTCGAACAAGTCTATAGTCACTTGGAGTCTAGCCAGCGTTCAGAAAATAACGCGAATTTTGCATGTCTCTATTTATAGGGACTGGAAAATTTCGCGAATTCAGTGACATGTAAGCTAGAATCCATTGTACTATTCATATTCAAGCCCCGTATATTAGTTCATTGTCTGCTGTTCCACTGAGAAGCAGCTAGTGGACAAATAGTCGGGGCTTGAGTATGCATAGGAGAATGGATTCTAGCCTACATGTCACTGAATTCGTGAAATTTTCTAGTCCCTACCTATTTACTGTTGAATGTAAATAGTCATAGAAACATGCATCCATGTGCTACATCGTAGTTAAAGATGTGTCCTCATTATCACAGCACCTATTAAGCACTAAAATGTGTAACATACAAAGAATATGCATTAATTAGCAAACGTACATAGTTACTGTAAAAGAGAGTTAAACATAACAACGAAACTGCAGAGATGTGAAATTACTACTTTTTCATTAAGTACCATATACAAATAAAGTGATTATTGGTGATCTCGTCTGACTACAGAAGTGAAGTACGTAATACAAACATTGGTTCGTGCACAATATTACGAGAATTAAGAGGAGGGGGCCAAAAGGTACAATAAAGTTACACATGATCAGGTAACAATGTACAGTCGATGACACGGTACTGCTGCAGAAGGTAGTCAGTGTTTACAGGAGATGTTGCAACATACTAACTGTAAATTGTCATCACTTAAAAATTCTTAATTTGCATGCAACAACACTAAATTTGACTTCTCCTGATTAGTGTCAAGTTTGCTCCTGTAGTTGAACCTTTACGTCATAAACCTTCTTGTAGACTGAATCATACGCAGAAAACTGAAAACAATTCTGAGAGTCACAGCCAATCACATTTTGTCAAGTTTTCCGTGTGCTGTTGATAAGTCAATGACATAAACGTGTATTATTTTAGTTAATACGCACACATGTTGCACATACATATTTGAGATCTGGGAAGACTACTTTTTTTATTTACTCTTAGTGATTTACAAATTGTCTAGAGGAAATGACACCCGGGGTGTTAAAAAATAGTGGCGTTCACTTGCTAAATGTACAGTACGCGTCACATTAGTTGGCGCGTAGCAGCAGCTGAGAATACGGTGACATTGCCGTAATTCGAACAACAGGCCATGGCATAAACACATAGTAAACCCCGGGATGAAAACATTGACCCCGAGTACAGTAAAGGCGTTCTGCTAAGAAACAATAGTATATTAGATGCAAGGTCCCACCTGCTCGCTATCCGCCAACTTAGGAGTGCGCGCTTTACGTACTCACCTAGTCACTCAGTGATTAAGTGTGTAGAAAATCGAAGATTACATTTAATTGTAACTCTGTTTATACATGTGCAGCGTTGTTTAAATATATTGCCAAGTCTTGATGGAGTGTAGTCTCAATAATATTCATTACTGAAAATTTATCATTATTTAGGTTATTGATTTCGATAGCTTTTAAATAACATTTTTCTCTTCCTACTCATAGCAAATTTTTAGTATCTTGCCGCCTCTTTATGGAACAAACAAAAATGTTAACGTAAAAATAAAAACGGATTGATTGTACCATTCTCAAAAGTTAATGCTTGAGGTAAGGTTAATTCTACTACAGGTTAGCAAGGAAATGTGTTTTCTTCTTGCAGAGATAGGCGTATGGAAAATTTTTGCCGCTAGTTTCGCTGCTGTCGCTAAGGGACCAGAAAAAAAGGAAACTGTAGTAAAATTAAATTTAAATAGGCTTGAGAATGACAGAAGTAATTTTACTTAATTTTAAAGTGAAAATAAACCAATTTCGTGATTTAAATTACCAACTTTATGTAACCTAACTTGGGGTTACAATAAATAATATTTAAAACCATTGTTTTGAACAAAACAGTCGGTCTTTAAGAGTAGACACTTTATCGCGAACCACCTAGAATTTGGTGGCTTCAAGTTGGCAGGAATGTGAGAGATATAGGCTGTTGACTATAAACCACGGCCGTAGAAGAACAGATCTGGACACTCGCGTGGAAACTTGACCTCCTTATTGTTTGGCTGCAGTTCGCCAAGTTACCGAGAATATTGTGTTTTATTGGCGCTGCAGTTAGGGCGGTCGGACTCTAACTCCGCCCACTTCCTTCCCACTAAGATAAACCATTTATCAAAACGTATTTTTTATAAATTTATGAAATACTTCCTTCACTCACAATTTTAAATCATGGACCATAAATCTTTATTTATTTTATAATGTTAACATTGGAAAAAAGTGGGTGGTGTTTGAGTCGGACCGCCCGGATTACAGCGCCAAAAATTACAACTTTCTCGGTAACTTGACGAACTACAGCCAAACAACAAGGGGTCAAGCAAAATACATTGTTAGACAGGCGAGTGTCCTGACCTGTTCTTCTACGACCGTGCTTTAACTGAGCATTCGCCAACAATTAAACAACCAGTATCTGAATGTTATTGAAGCCAAAAGTGATAAGTTTTCAGAGTGTCGAAACGTTTGCACTGGTTTTTAGTTTTATGATAGTTTATATACGGGAAATGTTAAAGACGAATGCAAAATAGAAGAAAGGGAAATGTAAGCAGTGCCGACTTTATTGTGAAGAGTGTATAGAGGGCTGACCTGGAGGTGTCGTCGTCCGAGTAGTCGACCTCAGGGGCTGGCGGGGGGTCGTTGCTGAAGCCACTGTCGTTGCTGCTGTGAAGACTGGCGTTGCCTACAGCACCTCCGCCTGGCGCCCTCTTGGCGTTTCCCAGCAGGTTCGGCAGCGGCGGCATTGGAGGTGGGTGAGCTAGCCGGCGCTCCGACACTCCGCGCGTCACCGGCAATGTCTGGGGGTGTTGTGCCGGTATCTTGGGCGTCGGCACTGGCGCCGGCAGCGTCGGTGGAGGCCCGGCGCTAGCACACGCCGCGGCGCTCTTCCCGTGACGCATCTGCAACACGCGACATTACAGCACCGCTGCCCTGACCGTGACCCCGAGCCAACGTACATCTTGCCAACCACACTTCACCTTTAAGACGCCTCCCTACCTACGCTTGAAATGCGTTGCAGCGAGTTGCGATTTATTTTTTTTTGACAAAACTACTAAAGGCGCATTGTATTTGTACGTCAACGAAAAGAAAACACACTGCAAGTTACGTCTCTATAATTTCAAAAATTCGACATGTTTATTTGAAACATCATTTTGGGGCCCCTCAGTATGACCAAAAATTGATATTTTAGACTGCCGCATCTATAAAACTACGCTGGCCAAAAAAAAAAAATGTGGTCGCCACTTAAAGACCCATACGAAAAATGATAATCGTAAAGCACTGCACGCCAGTTGAGTGGCTTGCGCGGAGAGGCCATAATGTGGTACATGCGTCGGCTGACGGCATCCTTACCGCTCCTGCCTCACACACAAACGCAGCCTATCCAGAGAGACCCCTTAATAAGGGGGATTGATACCTGTCAGGTCGGATTTACGGTTTTTCTTATAAATCACGGAATAGACACATTGTTTTACTTTTTCACGCTGACAAGGCATAGCTTATGGCTTCATTCACTTTTTGGAATCCATACGGCATTGTTTCTGTTAATGTTGCGTCCTCTGTAGTCGCTCTCGTAAATAAAGCAATTTTTCCTTTTCAGCTGTTTACCGTTACAAAATAATGAATATATTACGGTTCCAGCAATTACAGAAAATCGATTAAGTTTGTATCTATGCCTTGTCGTGACAAAAATTTTGATACATCGACTGGAACAGAAGTTATAGAGAAGAAACAGATAAATCCAAGGTGGTAGGGATCAATAACCCTTAAGTGGGGAGTGTTAAGACAATTTTATTGTATTTTCAGTTTTTGAGCAATAATATTTATTCAAACTATGGTATCAAAATTTTCTCTTCAACCAAGCGTAGGATATATTCTTGCAAAACTGCTTGACATAAATAATAATGCAATTTTTTTATTGATTAGCCGTGCATAATTACTGCAGGAAGATTATTCAAAGTGATCTTATAGTTCTCTTACAATGCTTCTGCATGACAAATCAATGAGAGATTTTATTATTACTTACGTCAAACAGTTTACCAAGAATACATCCTATGCTTTATCGAAAAGAAAATTATCATAATACGAGAATAACAAAATAAAGCCAGTGGTGTCATAGTGTCCGTTCGACGGGTACTCTTATATAATTCAACATATGAATCCTGATTACATACCATTGCTCTTGTCATAGCTCTGGGTAAACATAACCATCATAGCTATGTTACAGTGTATTCCGCATTCTAATGCAAATTATTCAAACTGCTTGCTTTGGAAATTATCAAACCTGTAAGCAATCGTATAAAGTTCTGTTATAGTTTTCCTAAATAACGTTATGTTAGTCATAAAAAATTAATGGAGATTAATTTTAACAAATTTTATTGTGAGAAATATATTGAGTTTTGTGCCGAAGTCTACATAAATCGCATGCTTAATTTTCTATAAGTTGTGTTTATCTTTGTTGAAAGAATTACGTTATTTGTCTTAAGAGAAATTTCGGCTGATAAATTTTTTACTGACTGGAGACAACAACAGGGAAGATATACGGGAGGCACTGGTACGGGCGTGGATATAGTAACACCACCTTGATGCGTGGAACTCTATATTCCGCGCAGAGTTTTAAACGTTTAACGTCTTTGAATGTTTCTTGCAATGGGACATCATGACAAACTGTACTATTGTGGACATATGCCATTACGCTGGGAACAGAGCTTCAGGCTATAAATACTGTCCAATTTTTTTCTAGTTTTCACTTTTACTTCACCTGAAGACGGGAGCAGATGTCAGCTCCCGAAACGTCGTGAAAAGTCGGCCTTTGGAAATATACTGTGTTCTTTTGTTTCTTCATCGTTGTGTCGTCTAGTCTGTTGTCTGTGACGTCATCGTTGTTATCCTGTCTTACGTGCATTATTGCATTAGTTCCAATATTGTCTGTGATGTCTTAATTGTTATGTCCTGAGTTTTACAGATAATTTTGTATTTCGACTTTAATTTATGTTTATTTTTAATTTTTATCCTTTATTTGTTGTTGACTAATTCCTTATGGGATCGTTCATGTTCTGTTGTTTTGATTTATGGATGTGTTGACTACAGCCAACTAGCCTTGTTTTCTCTTTTTTCGTTTTTCGTTGTTTGTATTTTCTTAGTCTCATTCTAGTATTTCTGGAACGACATACATCGCAATTGCGTATGTCCACAATAGTACAGTTTGTCTTTTAAGCTTATGTTTGTGTCTGTGAGACATTAAGTGACGACCGTACGATTTTATTTTAGCAATGTGAAGAGTAAATTCATTGTAAGGCCCCTATTTTTTTTCTGAATTTACCAATCAACTTGGTAAACATTTACACAAAGCCGTCGGAAAAAATCAATTTATTAGAACCTTGAGGGGAACCGAAATATTTCTGACATACATTCCGTCAGTTTTAAAACTCAGAATTGGTATTTTTTACATAAGCAGACAAACATATTAGAAACACGTTGATTGGTCCCGTGCGGAAAAAAGAACGAATGACTTGCTACAACGCCGTTCATTGGGCCAGACGAGGACTTCACTTCAGTTGAACAATTATCTTCAAAGTAGTCGACAATAGTCATGGATATATTTACATTGTCGACATTACTAAGACAACTGCGAAAAGGAAATTGAATGATACTTAAGATCATTGTCAGAAATGTTGATGTAGAGATACTAAATTATGAAAATAAGCAATAGAGTGGGTTTTATAATGTGGATATGGAGTAGGTGACTATCAAAAAAGTAAAATAAAGCTAGGATTTTAAAATTGCTAAATTAATCATGAATGCGCCAATACAGAAGCACGTCAAAGGATAGTGTTACTAACAATTCCTAATGAGTAAGCAGTCAGTCTGGACACTAGTTTCGAGGTTAAGGTCTCTAGTTCCCTCCGAAATGGAATTATTAATTTAGTTAGTATATATGTATATATGTATAAATATACACACATAAGATATAGAACTGTCTTGTATAATGTGTTATGTTCACACGTTATGAACAAATTCGACTTTACATTGACTTAAAAAAATTAATTAAAGAATAAGTAAGCACATCACACCAATCATTATTGGGGGAAAATTGTTCATTAATTAAACGTAAATAACAAACAAATTCCGTTCATATGTGGACATGTTAATGATTCAAATAATGGATATAATGCAGACTTACAAATTTACTACAATATCCGATGTTCGAAAGTTAAATTCTCAAACTTCAAACATAACTTATTTGGGCCTGAGCGCATAGTTAACAAGCCTTACAAATAGCAACACTCTCGCGAAAATAACATCAATCATAATTTTAATTTTAATAGATAAATTAGTTACATTTAATCACAATTTTGTGAGATTGTTTTAAAAAATTGGGGTGCATTTATTTAATTATTTATTTAACAAAATGTCATTTTAACATTCTATTCATGAGGAAATATAATTGGAAGACGAATTACACAAAAATTGCGTTTTCGTCATGAGATATCTGTTGATATTATTTACCACTATATTTGCTCAGTAGGTAATCTAGCAAGATATATCAACCTATCAGCCCTGAAAACTTACGAATCTCTTATTTGCATAATTCAGGCGTTCTTAAGGGCACCGCCTACCTGCGCGTTAGAGGCTCATGAGCGACAGAGCAGTAAGGTCGACTTCGAAGGGTGCATGAAATGCCACATCGCCTCTACGATCAAAGCACAGTACTAGAGTGCAATATTCTCGCCGAACCTTTCGTACTATGGGACACTAAGCTGTGACCATACAATTTTGTTGGTGGAAAGTCTGTAGCGAAGTTCAGTGCATCTCAATCTGTGTTTCATACACATCCGGTTATTACATTTTGATGAACGGCAGTCAGATAAGACCATTTTAGCGATGTTGGAGGGCTTAGAAACAGTGTTTTTAATGAGCATGGTGACTTTAACAGTGATCTTCCGACCTTGTCTGAAGTGTGTTTTCGTACATTTTCGTACATGCGGAGCAGTTTAGTAAAAAAAACTGTTTACGAACATACTGCAACTCAATTTATGCGCATGGTAGCCGGCTCTCTCAATTAAAGTAGGAAACTTCGGGGGTTAGTACAATGTCCTCCTCCAAAACATTATTATTTCCTTTACACCTATTAAATTTTTCACTCTATATCATATAAATAAAGAAGAAACTTTATAGTAATAACAACAGGTAATATCATGCCACTAGCAGCCTCAGGCCGAGATAATACCGAATGTTTGTAAAATGACTGTACAAAACCGCCTTCGGAAAGTTATTCCACGGGTGACCATATAGCAAGTGTGTGAGCCTTCTGTTACCTTCTCTACTCCGCTCTATGAAGCTTCAGGCGTCTGGAAAGTGGCTGACATAAGCAAGGGCTCTAGCGGCCTACATGGTTGGCAGCAGTGGCTCGGGTGTCCGTGCTAAGCTTAGTAATTCTACAGGATAGGAAGCTCAATGTCATAAGTTTGCCAAGGGTCAATATACTCCGCTAGTTGCTCTGCTGTAGAGCAAAAAATCACTTCGTAATTTCAGTTTAAAACAATAACATTAGGTCGAGTTCTCGTGACTATGGTAAAGCAATCAAATTTTAAAACATGTGTATTAAATATGCCACCCAGGAAAAACAAATAAAATAAAAATGATTTTTGTTAGTTACATAGCAATTTTAAACATAATACTACATTGCATTCTTTTAACCCTTTATCGACCAGACTACCTTGGCGAACTTGTACATAACTAATTATTTTAGGTTATAGTTGGTTCGGGATAAAGTGAGCACTTTTGAATCCCTGCTTTTCCTTTAAGATAGTTTATACTGCCTTTCCGCCTTTAATATACAGTAAACAAAAATACTATGTTGCAAACACAAAGTGTACACGTTGTATCGTGCTCAAAAGTAAACGCCTGAGGTAAAATTAAATACTATTTTTAAATTATTATTATAGACAAGATAGCTTTCAAAAGTGCTCACTTCGCCGTGAACGTCCTGTAGCTTCTTAGCATGTGCAAGATATAATCAACATGACCGGGAAAGTCAGGCCCTAGAACCTGCCCGCCCCGGGAGGAAGGCACGGAGCCGCAAAGCCAAGGATCTAGCGGCCTACCTGCTTGGCGAAGGTGCTTCTGTGGACGAGGGTGTCGCCAAACATGGTTACGGCAGCGGAGTTGGCATTGACGGGGGTGGGCGCGGGTTTACCCGGGTGGCTCCTGTCGACGGGGGTGGCCCAGTTGCCGCCTGCGGACGTCGGCGACGTCACCGTCGGCGTGGCGGGCGTCGTGGCGGCCGTGCTCGAGCCTGTCGAGTCCATACTCTGCACTCTGTGGTGCGTTGGCGAGCTGTAGGTAGACAACCACACGTTCCAGCATACAGCTCGCTCACAACAAATACCATACAGACTAATATTATATATATGTATGTATGAGATCGGTCAACTCTGACACCGTTTGACCGATCACTATGAAACTTGGCACATATAAATATTTTTTTATGGAGGTTGTTGTGCTATCCATTTTACTCTAACTCGACAAATCTCTGTTAGATACCGCTGCGGTGCATCAACTTCTAAGCGGTTTTTAACCGATCACCATGAAAATTGGTGTACGTAGATATTTGAACACGAAGAATATTTTGCTATAACTAGCCATTAGATGGCATTAGATTGTGCTGTGGTGCGTCAACGTCTACACGTAACTTCCCCTTATGGCTAGAGGCAAGATTATTTCGCGTATTGATTCTAGGTCAGGTTGAATGTCAATAATGTATACTTCATTACTCCCTCTGTGATTAGACGACACCTGTTTCAACACATCTTTGACGACTGCAAGCCAGTGATAAATAAGGAAACAAGTCGTGGTGGCAACACGTGTTACGATTAGAAGCTAATAGATATTTGACTTTGGCCAGTGTGTGTATAGGTCTGAGAAGTTTATGCTGTTGCCAGATTAATACGCGAAATACTCGTGCCTCTACTTATGGCATATAGCTAGAGATTATGGTATATCGCGAAAATTTTCTGTGTCAAAATACCCTTGAAAATACTACTGTTTCTTGTGACATGTATGAAAAGGTGATCTGCGCCTGACAGAACGTAGCTGTCTGCAGACCAGTAATATGCATAAAGTATTACAATAGCGGGTTTATTATTAGCTCAGTCAAATAGCGTAATAGATCCGCGTCTGGTAAGATGAGCGTGTGTTGAAACCTAGCAAACAGTCAAGTTTTACCGCAGTAAACCATCATCTCTACATACAGCGCATCAAAGGAGAAGTGGAGGGGGTTAGCAATCCGACAAAGATATACTTATATACATTTATCAAGAAGTCTGATGGTAAGATATGATGGTTTATCGCGGAAAAACTTGACCGTTTGTTGGGGTACAATATACGTTCAGCTAAGTAAAAAATTACTGGCTTTCCCTTGTGCGTAGAGCTGTTGCCCTATTCGACTAAGCCAATAATAATTCCACTATTGTAATACTTGATGTCTGTTAATTGGTCTGCAGACAGCTATGTCGTGTCAGACGTGTACCACCCAACAATACATCATGTCACAAGAAACTACAGTGCTTTCAAGGGTAGGTTGGCACAACATATTTTCGCGAAATACCCTCATCTCTACTGATGGTTCCTGCAAATACACTATAAACCAATACCAGGTAGCTTGTGCTAGTCTGCGAGAACACAGATTGTGGTTCCATCTCAAGTGGACTGATGAGAAGGTCATCGTAACTGTGGTAGGTAAAACAAATCCTTGACCAAAGATTGTTGCCGTCACACACCTTCGTTGGACAACTTATGAACGATAAATACATGTTAATGAATACCCACTAACTAAATCTGTGCATATAAAATAACTATGACGTTAACGTAGTTTTTTTAGTAAATCGGAAAGTTGAATATAATAACAACAATTAAATTATAAATGAATATGGCATCTGTGAAATACCTCTCTCCGTTGTCCACGTTGTGTTCTGACGTTAGCATTAAGGAGGGGTTGGGTGAAGAAGAATTGGAACCTACTTCGTGCGTCTTCGGCGAAAATAGGTTGTCGTTGATAAAAATGCGAACTAGGATTCTATTATAGTATGCTCTCTGCTGACAACCGTACAGTTTGTTTTATTAATTTAAGATTTACGGTGCCCCAAGTGCCAACATAACAATGTACCGGAATTTTTTTTCTCGGCGAAGTACACATTTTCGTTGACACAACCGAAAATGAAATTAAAAAATAAAAACAGTAGTGCGAATACCGATGTACGAGAGAAAATGTATGTTAACAGAAAAGTAATAATAATATAATCGGTAGTTCCGCCCCATTCCGCTAGTTAATTTTTCATTTTTGTTATTAGCATATAGCTGTCCGACATTAGTATACATATACAGTTTTTACTACTACCTGTCAGTTCCCGAGTTGTTTGGACATTAGTTTTTTTTCCGTTTGAGACACGGAAACGGGGAAGTCGATCAGTCGATTCCTATACGTGCGTTAAACACCGCGATTTGCCTCTTTAAGTGCAGAGTACTAAACTGGCGTGCCGCGTTTTCAAAGTTTTCAGTGCCTTTATGTCATTATTATGTGTTCAAATTCAAATCAGCTCTCAATATTTTTATTTTTATTTTATTTTATTTTATTTATTTATCTTTTTTTTTTACAATTATAGCCGGTAATTTTCCAATTACAGTAACGTCAAGAAGACATTTTCAGTACTTTTGAGGAGCTCGCAGTCATGTTTTCAATATGCGGACGGTATTTTCAAAACGATAAAAACATAGTTTGAAGTTCGTCTTATTTTCTTGGATAAACGCATTGGAAACACGTTTAATAGTTCTACGTGAAAAAAAGAAACACTTTTCGTACCACGCTGCATCACAGCCTATGCGCCAGGTCCAACTAACTCTTAACGAAGAGAAGAACGCAAAATACTACCTAACAAAATGAAGTAATAAATATTTTTGAAAAAAAAAAAAATTGAACTATTGTTATTACTTATCTGTTATCTTAAGATTTTTCTATGGTTATTTTTTTATTCTGATATCTTTAGTGCAGTCCTTTATTTCCGGTTGTGGCAAAGATATTTGATTATTCGTCGAGAAAAGAAAGTTTTTCTCTACACCGTTATCTTTGCATCGTAAATCTGAAATATAATAACAAGTAGTGTGCTGTTACGAGTTGGTTTTATGAGACAATACAACAAGTGTTCTCGTAGAATTGCACAAGCTGTCTTCCAGCGGCAATGCACCGCAGAGTTGGAAACATGCCCCGGAACTGGAATGTGGAATACGAAACCTTTCCGAAGATGCTGGAGTCTTGGTTATATCCTAAAACTACAGCAGTATATAAAAATAAAACAAATACTAAATTCTGATAGTGGCTGTGTTCTTGTTCGTTCGTCCTCTATTAATGTCCATTTCGTAGTACAATCAGTTTGAATTCGCCTGGAGTATTTTAATAGATATTCACTAGAAACTGTTAAGTATTTCACTACACAAGCGTAGTTCAAATTTACGTTTTGGTAATTTAAACTGTAATATAAATTCACTATGAGTAATTGTTGCAGCCCCAGATAAATAATACATTAATGTAATATTTTAACTCTCTAGTTTTGGTAGTCATCTCAAGGGTATAAATGTCTTTTATCAATTTATTTAAAAAAGGACTACGATTTATGGGCAGATGTATTGAAAACATGAATGTGGCATAGAAAATTATTGTTGTAAATGTGTTTGTCAAAATACAAATCTGAGTTCCGACTTGATAAGTGACGATTTCTTTGAACTATATCAAGCTAATACGCATTGAAATTCTTCACATTTATTCAAATTGTTTTTATTTTGAAACGGACATAATTTACAAACCGCAGTACGGCACCTATCAGAACTCAAATATACAAATTAAAAAAATATTGTTAGGCATGCTGTTTTCAAATACAAAAGGTATGCGACAATAAGTTACAATATTGTATTATACTTCAACAATTTAATTCAATTACAGTGGTTATCAGGCTGTAGAAACGAGTCCTCGGACATCGTAGTTAGTAATTTAATTTATACGCTCGAGTTATGGGGGCCTGCTCTCATTCATTACCAAGCAGAGGCGTTTACGGAAAGTCACCCAGCTAACTTTACTTGTAAGAAGTATTCAGATGCAATTGGCATGTAAATAGTTTATATTAAGTTTCGGCATCAGTCACCACGTTGGGTTATCTAAGTTTTCGGTTTATTGAAATTCTGACAAGAAAAGTGCGAAAATTGGGATTATAGGACAAATTCAATTTTCCTTGTGCTACAGTACAGCCATATCAGTTGAACTTTAAACGTACATTAAGACTTCAACTAGTGAAACAAATGAAAGATATGCAAACAATTTTTTTGGTCGGGTTGTGGCCTAAATGGGCGTTAAAATTTCAGCTGCCATGCACGTAGCGTAGCGCAAGGTTGATATAATTTTCGTTATAATTGCAAATGCAACTTTCTTCTTCTCAGGATTATATAATAAGTAAAAAATAAAATAAACTAATATGACGACTGAAAACCAGCCTTTACATCTTATCGACAGAGACGTCATAAGGTTCATTAAATAGTAGAGGAGGATTGAAATGATACAGAGGACGTCAGTTAACATGACGCCGGTAGAACAGATCTCTGAATAGGCGCATCAGTCCACGAAACTTAATAATATGTTACAAAATTACTATAACCATATGGTTTAGAACTATTCTTGAGGTTTGTTTTATGTATTGCATGAAACTTAATTTTACATGAAGTTGGTTTTTATCGCTAATTCATAATTTAATATCACCTTGGAGAAAGAAACATTAACGATGTTCACATGGCAACAATTAATAAATTTATATTTGCACGGCATACAGTGCCCTTTACAGACGTTACTTGTGACTACATTTTTCACTTGTAAAAATTTTTAAATTCTCATAGTCAAAATTTGCAAGTTACGAGAATATAGTAATAACAAAAACCAAGTGAAAAAGTGTCTTATACACTCATGAAATAATTGGCACTAAAATTAGATATAGTGAGTAATATGCTTAAATATTAAAAATACATACAGTGTGATTTATTTAAACATTTAAAACAAATCTTAAAATTTTACTTTATTTGTGGCAATATAAAAAAAATACAAAAGGAGTGTTGTTGGTTTTTAAATATTTTAGTATATTACCCATAATGTATAATTTCTGTGTAAATTATTTCATTCGAGTAAGACACTTGGTTTTTGTTATTACTATGTTCCCGTAACTTGTGAATTCTAACTTTGGCATGCTGCTATGAACAAACTGTGAGAGCTAAAAATTTTTTACAATTGGATAATGTAGTCACAATTAACGTCTATAAAACAAACACTACGTAGTGTAAAATTATGCATTTTTTCCACGTGAACACTCTCAAACAAGCAAGACGACTTCATATTTCGCTGCATCCATATTTATCAAAATAATGTTGGTAAATATTTGTTGTATAAAGCACAGAGAATTATGTTACTTTAAAAATACCTTATGCCATCGTCCATTATGATCTCCGTGTAGGCGAGGGGAAACCAGCCACTGCACTGCGTCCTCAGGTTCTCCCCGAACTGCCAACCTTTGTTCCTCTCCCCTGCAGGCAGACGACATTTGACAAGTTACAAATATTTTTTCATCGATGTCAATTCCAGTGCCAAACGAACAACTCTTAAAATATGAAGAATCCTTAATGTCATATTATAACGTAAGCGAATGTTAATTTAATTTTTTTAAGCAATTCTCGAATCCCATGCGGGAAGATTATTACAGTTCTTAATTCTCATAGCCATTACGAATATAATATTTTAATAATAGTATTTCAAATTAAAAAATATAAAAATTAACTACCGACAAACAGAAACAATTATTATTTTAATTAATGCGTTTAGGTAACTAAGGGTCGGTAGCCGAGTAATGTTAGCAAAATCTTGAGGTAAAGGTGTGATATTACGGAGAACTTGAGTAAAAAGTGAGGATTTTTGGTCTGCATTGCACAATCAGGGAATTGAGATATCTTTACCTCATAATAAAGTGTTACAACAATATTCGCGAGATAAGTAATTTCTCTTCATGCACTGACTTGCAAATGTAGCTAAAATGTATATTATTCTCCATTTATAATACACTAAACTTATATGACGGCGATTTGATAATTCATATTTAGTATTTTTCATACTGTAAAGTCAGAAAAAAAAATAATTAAAATATGCGTCGTTGATTTTATTAATAAAATGGTATCGTAAACATTTTGTATGTCTTTCCTTTACATCATAACATCATGGTTATGTTTAACAATTATATAATATCAGCAATAAATTCAAAATAAGAATATTATTCTCTCACACGTGGCATTCTAACTTTTATTTAAGGCCGCCATGATTGATTCGCAGCTTGAGAAAATCTTAAGAAAGGTCTGAGGACACCTTAAGAATTCCTCAGATATTACTTACATTTCACTCACTTTTCGTCTCTGCAATGAAAGTTTCTCACATTTTATTCAGACGCTTTAGATTTTACTCAATATATCTGTGCAATCGGCACTTACTATCTTTGGAAACTCAGTATTAAGATGCTTAAGAGAGTGTTATATTATATTTCAATTGATTGCATTTCCTGCTAATAATGTAAATTACATCACTAACTATGCCTAGAAATATACTTTTTTGTCAGTAGATGCTGAAACTATTCTTATAGCACTTAGTGAACATTTGAAGGCGCCCTTTGTAACAACACAATGTTTGTGCATTTAAAAAGTTCTGCAAAATACGCTATAAAATGTATCAAATAGAATATCAATTTTAGCCACCATAGTCAACGCCTCGTACATTACACGTGATGTTCTCAGGTGGCCAAAGAAAAACACGCATGTGTCACATTTTCTGGACTTACACGAATACATTAACTTTGGTACTTTTTCCAGCAAATTAAACCGGGCACATCCCGAACACGAGCAGCCAAAGCTAGATATGAAGCAGTTGACAGAGTATATGTAATAATACATCAGATGGTCTGTTAGTTTTTATAAATAAATTCTAGCGTGAGACACATATAGTAGCACTGAATTCTTGGGCCTTTCGTTTATAGGAACTTGGTATGAGACATGTTTTATTCTGACTTTATGTGAAACATTGCTTACTTTTAGATATTATAAAAAGCGTACTAAATAAATTAACGTAAAATTACAAGTTTTCGGACTTCATAAAAAAAAAACAATACGGGTAACACACACAACAGATTTTATCATCTAAGTAAGCAAACACTTAGCTAAAACGAATGCTCTTCCTTTAGCATAATTTGATGCGCTGAAGCCAAATTCAGAACACTTTGGGTCGCATAAATTTAATCAGAAATGAACCATTTCAACGAAATGTTTGCTCACATTGTTGAAAAAAAAATTGTTCAGGAGCGCGGTATTTTTTTCGTTCGGTTATTTTTCTTTGCAAAGGGATAAATTTTTCGATAGCTGGGATACACGTTATTTGTTTTTACAAAATTAAGTTTTAAAGTTTCTGTTTTACCGTTTTTAAAATATTTGAATCACTTATCGAACAGTTCGTTTGAAGGATAGAGTTCGTTGCTATAAACTATTTTAAGATATGTATTGATACAATTAATTTACTTAAAAAATATGCAAGTTTTTGATGTTAGCAAACTTGTCAAATATTATCATAATTTTCGTATTTTAAACTTTTTACTATTTTCACGACAAAAATTTTAAAACTGTATTAAAATTCGCAAGATTATCATGTAAGTATAAAGTACTGTCTAAAATAGTGTACGCAAAAAAAATAATAATGTGAGCGAAAGAAACATTCTCACAAAGATAAAGGTTTGGCCTTATTATAACTAAATTAAGCGAAGGTTATAGGCTGCAAACGTTAATGCCGCCGCATGGTGACGGGCGTGTTTGTGTGTTTGGCGAAAATCGATGAGGCACTAAGAGCGACGTGGGCCGGCATATGTATTGTGATATCGCCTCTACGGCCAAAGTCGTAAACGCGCGTGCAGTGTTCCCAACGTAACGTTTTTACTGTGGTAATTTAAGCGGTGACCCTATCATTTTATTGAACGCGTCACTGTAGCAAAGTCCAGTGTACTAGCACACCACAGTTTCTAACACATCCGTTACATACATATGCTTAAAAGGATCATATTTGAAGCTGTGGTTACTCTCATCAAGGTATGTTCCCCTCATAGAGTGCAAGTAAATAAACAGTGTGTGTTTATTTCGGTGTACTCAAAACTTACCGCCTAAGAAGTCAATAAAAAACTATATTGTTTTCATTATTTTTCTTGACAAAATCCTTTTTCAAATTTGCTCAGTTTACATTGCCATGAACAGCTTATACAATTTGATTCAGGACGGAGCGTGTTAATTTTGATAGCTAAAAAAAACTACTTGGTGTTTCATACTTTTTGCACTATTCACAATGGTTTTACGTACCATCAAGTGGTATTTTATTCTTTAACTGAAAGAGGGATTACACTTTATGGTCGATATTGAGGACTGAATTATTTCCACGAAAATTCACTTTACGAAAAATTGAGAACACATGTTCGTCTACATTTGCATAAGTTATCACCATGCAAAATAAACACACACACCGTTATGACTCACCTTGTATAGCGTAGCAAATTTTGACCAAGTTGTGAATAATTTGCCCCAAGAACTCTTATCCAAAGAGGGCATAGTACATAATGCTGCACTAAAAACGTTAGATTAAAACTGTAGGTTTCCGTAAGGCAATTTGTAATAAAAAACTCATGCAAACTGCCGGAGAAAAGTTTTTCTCCAATCACGTATTTCTGAAGCACAATCTCTGACCCAAAATATCGTGCATTTTATTGCGGCGCAAGAGATTGCGCTCAACAAGTGCACTATTTTGGGTAAAATTTTGCTGAAAAAGTTGGCCAGTGAGATCTTTGAATCTTTGTTGCCATGAGACTTGGTAGTTAGAATGTACAAGTTTATGAACATACGCCATTGCTAATAAGCTAATAAGCAATAAAGCAAGTGAGTCTACTGGTCGGATAAACCTCATAAACCCACACATTCTTAAGCTGACAAATATCATTACGTAGGATTATTGTTTTGTATCTTTCCATGTTGACTTTCAGAAACGTGTGGATTTCAATTTGTATTCTTATAGGAGTGAGTTAGATAATTTTCTTTGTCTTTTTCGCTATACAGCCATAACATTAACTCACGTTGTATTATCAACATTTTCTCTCTGTCAAGACATAGGATACATTCTTGATAAACTGCTTGACATCTATGATCTCCAAAATTAATCACAAATTTCTTCTATGCCTCAACATTGCCACTTTTACCAAAAATATTTTAGAACAGAAGTTATTGCAGAAAATCGAAGAATTAAATTAAGCATCTAGCTTCCCCTCTTAAAGTTTAATTTGTCTACCACAGACGTGTCTGAATACATAAATAAATACCCAAGAGCGCGATGATGTCGCCCTCGAGGAAGCTGAGTTGGTTGTCGCCGCTGGACAGGTAGGCGTAGAGAGCGCGTGCAAGAGGACTCTCCCATCCTCCTCGCTCCGGCACTGCCATAGACTTAGGCCTCGTCGGTGTGTCTGGCTCTGTGGACAAACACAGCACAGCTATCAAGAACCACCCCTTCCCTTGCCCTAACTACAGGCTAGCACTTAACTCTTCACTTCACCGCAGGGACCGCGGTGGTCGAAGGGACACAAGTTACCATAGACTGGGTTAAAATAATTCAGAATGGGGCAACATCATGAATTTAAGTAAATGGCTCACCGATTTATATTCACATTTCAGTGTGACAGGGATGTCCGCTGTCCATGATACTCATTACTATTGCCATTGAACCATTATGCCGACTGCTCAGCAGCAAACTTCGGGGGATACAAATTTCCACATTCACCTGCAAACTTAATGCGATATCACATGTCTCATTAGGTCACAACGAGAACTACAGGCAGTCGCGAATGCCAACGGGCTGTTTCAACGGGCTTATACTTTCAGAGTCAATGCACAGAAATCGTCTCTCCTTTATCTTTTCCCGGAAGCCAACAACTAAATATTGGATCGTGGACCCTTTAGAAGGGCCGACACTGTTCGTATATTAGGCGATTCTTTCCTCTCGGATGCTACAAAAATGGCTACTCACAACTGGACCATTGCTATTACAAAACTTCGAGCTCAACAGTTTTTAACGCATATTAGAGACCCATACCTAATTAATCGAACATTCTGAATAAATACCTGTGTGATGCGACATTCCCCTGTCCCTTAGAGCGGTCGGATGAACGCCATGCGCTGTCCGAACCAAAAGTGTATTCTCATCATTTTAGATGAAACCATATTGAGACTGAATGAACAACTTCTTCAGAGAACTAGACTAGTCATCATTATTTATATTATCTTGTGTGTATAATTTCCCTTTGTAAGTACATGTTTATGGATCACAAAAAGTAAAACATCAATAAATGAATTTTAAAAAAAGAAGAAGAAGAGTCAGACCTCTCGCCTCCCACCAAGGCGATCCGAGTTCGATTCCCGGCGGGGTCGGTCCCCGGATTTTCGCATATGGGAATCGTGCCTGACGATGGCATCGGTCGGCGGGTTTTCTCGGGGATGTCACGTTTCCCCGCCCTTTTATTCCGGTGCCGCTTCATACTCACTGCATGTCACCCCTCAACAGCGCTGAAAACGTCGGTGTTGAGCGCTGACCAAAATCTTTCACACTCATTCACTTCACCGCACACTATCTTGGGTAGTGGTATTAAGCGGCCACAATACAGCACGAGAGTAACCTACCAGTTAGCAAACAATGCAAGAGGTTATTAACGGCAAGAGTTGGCAACTGTGTGAAATGTCACTTATGTATGAATTCGCAACAATGTAAGACGAGAGAAACGTAAGGGAGGCCAGTTGGCAAAACGTAAAAGAAAGCCACTGTACAAGTTGGCAACAATAACGGGTTGGCAACAATGTAAAATACTAACACTATGAGTTGGTAACTATGCGAGAGAAGACAACAGTACTTCCTAGCGACAATGCGCGAAGACAAAAACCTATGAATTTAGAACAATGTATAAAAGGACTAATGCATGAACGGTAACAATTTAAACCTACATGTTGGCAACAACAATAAAGGATACTAATATTTTTATTTGCAAAAATGCCACAGGTAATTTACGTAATAGTTGGTAACAACATGAGAGGAAACTGCCAATTTATGTGACCAATGGGCGGGTACATTAATACAGGCATTAATATCTTGAATGATGCAAAGAGTCAGTGGTACATAAATTCACCGTAATAACGTTTATTGAGATAGGGGCATAGATTTATAATTGTTTAAGTAGGTTAAAATAGTTTTGTCGTAAATATTTTTTTGTAATCACATGCAAATTTGAGTACGTTCTTGCAATACTCAAATGGAATTCTGAAAACGAGTTAAGAGTGAAATATTTGCTATGGAATATTCTTTTGAAAAATTTATATAATATGCATAAAAGCAACACTACTAAATATTTGTGTCTTACACCACTAAGAATCTCAGTACTTCATATGGGTTTTTGAACGTTATTGTGAAATGTCAATTCTATACAACCGTTTTTGTCTACAATGTAAGGGTTCGGCGGAGTGTTAAAGAGCCTGGAGCATAGGCAATACTCCGTACATTTGTGTTTTGCCGTTCTCAGGGCACAGGCAACGGTGGGCTTTCACTATAAACAACGTGTACCATACGTTTATCAGATCGCTTTGCCGAATACTTAATGGCGTTCAAGAGAGAGAAAGTTATAGTTTTATATTTGTATGAATTGTGTTAGTTTTGCATGTTTTCAGAAGAAGAAACTTCTCTTGTGTATAAAGAGATTAAGTAATTACTACATTAACAATGATGCACTATTCAAATAAACTGTATTCAGAAAAAAACTATATAAAACTATTTAACTAAGAATTATCTTAGATTTTGTATAGCACGTTCTTCATTTTGCCCATCACTCAAAAATATATAATTGAACGGCGTTATGCATAAACAGACCAAGTGACAATTATAAGTTATGTACAACATATATTTCCTCTTTGAAACAGTCTTGCGAAATGTATTTTAATCCTTTATTCTGAATTAAAACACTTTGACGTTCTAGGACTGAAATATTTTTTGGAAGATTGATCCAAATCTGATAAACTCATAGCATGGTTTACTGATAGTTAAAAACTGGCACTTGGTCTGTTAATGCATAACACTGTGCAATTAAGTTCCATTCCATCATATATCAGGGTGAACTGAATGCAAATTGCAGTAGGATTTATTCCCTGGCAAATTATTATGCGATAAAGACACCATTGCTTTTGAGTGACCACGATTAGTGGCGAACCAAGAAAATATATTGAAATTTCAACAACATATTTCGCTGAGTGAAAATTAAAAGGCTGTAAGTGGCGAAAATAATTTAATGTAGACCTAAGTACTATAATGTTCCACGTGACAATATGAACATTTGTTTGTCTTATTTGTACATGATTAATTCATTCATACAGAGCGAGCGGTAATACGTTGAACTCGAATTTGGGAGGATCCGGGTTCGATCCCTGGCTCCGACCATCCTGATTTCGGTTTTCCGAAATCGCTCCATGCGAATGCTGCGATGCTTCCTTAACAAAGGCTACGGCCGACTCCTCTCCCAGCTCCTGTCATTGTTGGCTACCAAGTTGTGTGTCGCTGTCTCTAATGACCTCGTTGTCGATTAGACGCGAAGCCCACTTACCTCAGTTTACCTGATTTATTCATCCGTAAATAATTAGAAGCCACGATATACATACCGTCACATAGAGCTTAGTGATACTAATAGTTTGAGTGAGGACGCACCTTGCGCGAGCGAATGCGTGGAAGCGCTGAGGTTAAACTCGGACTTGGCCCGCGACAGCGGCTTCAAGGGGCTGGTGGCGTCGTTTATGGACCTCATGTCGAGGCAGGACGCGTCCATGGACTTGGTCTTCCTCAGCTGCGAGGCGATGGACAGCCGGTCATCCTCCACGTTGGGGCTGCGTGGTGACGAGTACACGTCCTCATCCGGCCAGAAGCTCACTTGCTGCAGGCAACAATACAACACACATCTTAACACGTCTTTGCCAACTGTCTCATAGCTCACTCTCATACGAATATACTTCTCGCCTCTATGACATTCACTACAATCCATCTGAATAACGAGTATAATTTTGATGAATATTTGTAGGCACATGTTTATTTTTAAGCTGTCCTCAAGTCCCCTTTCACCGACATAAAGAGCGGGCTTAAAAAAAATTACAAAAAATTTTGATAACGTTTGACTCTATGTATATACTTGAATTACTTTGTAAGTTGTATGCAATGTTATGTAAGCCAAAAAAAACTTGAGGTCACCTTTAAAAAGCTATTTACCATTAACAAATAATGTTATTCTTGTTACGAAGTTAAACGGTATCGACTTCTTAAAGTATTGAAGATAACTAAAAATTAAAATTTTTATGTAATGTTATAACATGACCACGGTGGTGTTTTTAGATCACTCGCCTTCCTCAACAAAGATGAGGGCTCAAGATCCACCAGCATCGTCTTAATATTTGCATATTATAAACACGGGATTTTCCGTTTCCTCTGCCCTTCCATTTCGCCGGTGTTCTATCCTTATCTCTTGTCACATTTTTATTTTCGCAGGTTGGGTGAAGGTATTTCTCTCAACTGTTGCACATCGTTAGTGAAGTTATGTATTTGTGGACAGCCTTCTCACAAACATGCAAAACATTTTTTGCTTAGTATATAGTATAAAACCAGAATATTAAAGAAAGAGAATGGTAAATTTTGCGTGTTTGATGATCCTCAAAATAGACTTCATTAAATTGCAATTTGAAGAATCAGTTGTCTGCCTAGTGATTACCCCCATTGACTAGTTAGTTTTACTCCAAATCAAGTAGGATAGAGCTTAGATATCGTATACTTGCTGGTTTATTATTAGCTCAAAACTCATCAGAATGAGTCAAACAAATTTTGATACAATCGCAATGTTGAAAAAAAATATATATATATAATACACTCGTTCTGATAGTATATGAATTCCCGAAATCTTCTGGTCCAATAGACGAGTTTTCATTTATCGGAGGTCCGATCGCTTGGCTCAGTGATCGAAGTTCCTGGCCGGTGGGACAAGGGTCACTGGTTTGATCCCCGGTCGTGGAGGTGGTAATTTAATGTAACCTCCTCGAGTTCCAAAATGGGTGTTGTGTCAGGCCTCTGGTATAATTGACGGTTTTTGTTCGTGTTGTTGAAAGATAAAAAATGCGTGATGTCAGAACTACTTGTTGGTGACTGGAGTTCAGTGGTTGGTATTAGTCACGAGAACATCTTAACTCTCACTTCCGGTGGTCGTTGTTGGTGTAGTAGTAAAGTTCAAAATATTGAATATTTTTAGTACAACCGACCAATCGTAATGCAGTATGCAGACTAAAAATGTTCAATGCTAACATAAAATAACATTAAGCCTCATTATATTTGTAATTTCCTCAAACACAAAGCATAACATTGAAGTTGCCGGAAATGTATTACCAACTTAAATTATTTAAGTCACTTATAACTAGAGACGGAAATAATATATCGCGGCTTCACTGACTTGTAGGCTAGCTTGCAAGAATACATGTATACTCAAGCAGACAGTATCTGTTCATTAGGAGCTCGCTTACACAGTGACATTGTCATGCGTTTAGTTACGTTTATATTATTGGCTCAGCGATTGTAAGAACATGTCTAATAAGTCAAGCAACAATAACGAAAGTAACACGAAAGTACAGTTGCTGGAATTCTAGCTTGTGTTTAAAAGAAAACGCGAATTTGTCACGTCCTTACCAATAACCTATTATCATGTAATGTACAACCGTGTGCATCGCAAACAAACCATTAGCAGCTCTAATGCCAACATAAACCGTCAATTGTGGCAGAGGCCTTAATCCTCATACCGCCATCCCTGCGCATGGCAATGGAAAGCCATCACAGGTCCATCCTCACCTAGCCCCAGGCTCCCTCCCCCCTTAACTTCTCCTAACCCTGGGGCCGTAAATTTCCTGAATACAGTATCGAAATTACGTAGAGAGATAAACAATTATCGGTGACTAAAAGGGCAGCGAAGTACGACAAGTCACTCGGTTATATCGGGTTAGAGTTTAATTCCAACTAAAGACTTTTACTGAGCAATATTAGTAAAGTCTGGTTGCGCACGAAAACTAAACCGAGCAAATTGTTTATATGCAGTCGATTATAACCTTGCCAAACTGCGTTGTGATCTTTGAATGAATTTTGCAATGGGAGTGTATGATAAACCTGAAGTGTTGTGTTGGATAAACAACATTACTAGCTATTGTTTTCGAGTCGCAGAAAACATACAGTTTCACTAACGAACTATACACGAGAAAACGCGCAACACGAAAACGAATAAATACGTCAAGGTAGCCAGAAATGGCTGTAGTCAACAAAGAAACAAGTAATTACGAAATAAGAATAAATATACATAAAGAAAATAATATTCATATTTTTAAATTATTTGTGTATTTGTTGATAATAGCTTCCTTGGCGTGTTTCTTCGGTTTTTCATGATCATTTCCTCGTGCGTTGCCCTTTTATGTAGCTGTGAGTTTTCTGCTACTCAGCAACATTAACTAGCAATTCCGTACCGTCAAATGGGGTGATTTGGGACACGTCAATGACTTGAGGACATAAAAAAAATACTGTTGTTATATATGTCAACATCTAGAAAATATATTTACGGGGGCTATATACCAAATTATGAATGTCGACATGAAATTAAATGAGTATTCACTCCCAGCTTACACACATAGAAAATAAAGACTGTGCAAATATGTTCTCATTCACTCTACGTGTCCAGAGTGACCCCATTTTACGGCATATTCTACCAAAAACTTCAGTTATTTAACTATGTTGATCGAGTGAACATGGTATCGCGACCGTGCAGGTTACTACTGTTCGTACGCCGAGTCCTGAGCGAGAGCGTACGACGGGCTGTGCACGTACCCTGAGGCGGCTGTTGAAGATGGCCTCGACATTCTCGGGCAGGTACTCGCGAGTCTGAGCCACGTCGTTCCACTCGTCCAGCCGGCGCTGCAGCAGGGCACTGCCCTGGTTGTGATAGGCCAGGTAGTGCTTGGCCAGCGAGCACTGTCGCTCCAGCACGAAGCCGTACCGCCGTCGCTCCTGGGTCATCGCCTGGAACAAGCCAATCAAATGTCTCGCACCGTCTCCACATTACACTCCAATGTGACACCTACGTTTTTATGCTTTGCATGATCATCTGCAGCCGTGTTTTGTGGTTATTGGCAGTGACAGGGATTTTTCGCGAAAATAAATTGTTTACTGTTTCTGCAAGTCTTCACGTGGTGAGAAAATATCAGCAAGGGTCGAAGATGTGAAGACACCGATTTCACAAATACGGCAATTATAAAAAGTTTATAATAATCAAATAATTAAGAGATAACTTCACTGGTTCCATTCCCTACTAATTATACGTCAGTCATAGATTGCAATACAGCTAAGGTCGTAATGCTATCATCGGTTTCATTGATGTCATAGATGACTTGCAAAATTTCGGCCGTTTTTCGATTCTATGTAGCCACATCTGTAAACGTAATCTGCATAATCACGACAGAATCAATTAGGGACGCTGCGATTGCGTATGTCTCATTACTTCGTATTATCTGTACCTTAAAGAGAAAATTATTACTGCTTTATGCAATGCAGTTGTCTTATAACCATCAATTTGTTTTGACGAGGGTCAAAATATTTTAACTTCACTTTTCATCGATTCAGTTCATTGGAACTAAGGTTCATAAAGTAACACATGCGACTTCTACTTAGTGAGATAATATGAGGGTGTATGGGCATCGGCTCCATTTCTATACAACATCGGACTTCGAAATGCGAGCCAAATGTACAAACTCCTTTACCAAATATAAGCGCTGCTTAATTCTCGTTTCAATTAAGAACTGTAATGGCAATCTATCATAAATAAGAGGAATATACGGTTCCACTTGCGAAGTATGAAATTGTTCTACGCATATCGACAGTAGCAACATAAATATTAGCTGAGTACTCACGGTTTTCAAACTCTGCTCGCAGAACGCATCTAGCTTTGATTTTTCCTCTTCCAGTACTTGCATATTCTGCAACAAACAACAACAACAATATTAAACAATACTCTGCTTATATACTTTACAAATTCAAGTGACAAACAGTTAGAGACGCTGTGAAATAAAAAAAAAACAAGAGAAAATCATACACAATAAAAATAATGCGTTAAATTTTAATTCTTACAATGAATAAATGAAAGATCCGGTGGCCTTAATTCAAAATGAAGTTTAAAGTATGTAGTTGCAGTTGTATTAAATTGCTTATTTAAGCGTTATTTCTTACGACTGTCACAGAAAATTAATGAACTGAAAAAAAGTGTTGCTGAAATATGAATGCATTAAAATATGACAACGTTTTTACCGGGGCTTCAGATCACACTTCCATAATGTTTTCTAGTTACATATAAATGTAGTTATTTGAGTTGTTTTTCCCGGAAACTCGGCACAGGGGTTATTAATGTATTGCGCTTGTCACAGCAGGAAAATTAAAGGCAAAAATGTGAATTAAGCGTATGCTTTTATTCGTATATTATCAATAACTTAACTGCTATACTTTCATCAAACGGCAAGGTTACACGCAAGATACATGATTCTGTAGAAACAGGTCAAGAATTATTGCAGTCCCAGTATCTTCTTCTATAGTTTTATAATAGAATTAGACTAGACCTAGGATGTTTTAGACGAGAGTGAGGGTGGTATATGAGCGAGAATACTTATTCAAAGATTTCGTTTTCAATAGCGTCAGTGGTTATCAAGGCGACACCTCACAAACTAACTTATCCGCATACAAATTATGCTTAAGTGAATTAGACTTGGAGGGAAAACTCTCCCCCCACCAAGATGAGTTGAAGGGCGAACAGAGGGAGTGTGTCAAAGAAACAGAGTGGTGCACTCGCAGAATAGCAGAGCAATAAAGCAAAGAAAGAGGTGAAAGAGATGACAAAGACTTTGCGTAAGAACAGCGACAAGTATTAGGGAAAGGACCAGGGCTAGTCTTTAAGACTGGTACTCTTAAAACAAGAGTTTCCGAGCCCGTGCCACTAACACTTCCATTACTGTATTTCTTCCTCATGTAACATTTAAACATTTTTTCCTTACATGTTAATAGTAACATTGCTAAATATCTTACCTTTCGTTACCCACATTTTGTACGAAATATTTTACAATAGGTATGAAATAAATAAGCTAATTAAGAATTTAAGAAAGTAATTATCTCTAACTGTATAATAAAGGCGAAATAAATTTATCCCAATAATAGGCATTTAATCGTGAAATGTAATGTTTCAATATAAGGAAGCACTGTTGATAATTTATCACATATTTAATTTACTATACAAAAATTAATAGGTTTCCCTAACTGTGCTTGGAATGTGTTGCTGCAAATGGTTTGTTCTATTTTGAGGGACTACTCAAAATACGAATTACTTTTGTATAGCCGATAAACGTAAAATGTCAACACCTTTGTGTAATCCTTGTTGAAGGTTTTCCGTATCGTAATAGGGAAAAATTGGTATTGTGAATATGAAAGATGTTTTCGTAGGTATTTTATGAAAAATGTTATTCACAATAATAATCATGCACACAATAACCTTAACGTAACATTAAACCGGTAAATTTGATTAATCTGTTTGAGATTAAATGTAAGCGGAAGTTCTGTGATTCGCTGAAAATCATTTTGATGCATACGTTTCTCACACATAAATATTTAGTAGAATATTTACATGAATTTGACGTTAACTTTGAGTTTTATGTTCATATGTTTTGGTGTGTTTTAACTTTAAAACTCTATAATTAATGTTTCAGTATATATTTACTGTCCGTATGGATCCAATAGAAATTAACATAATTCCAGTTTGTGATTCCACCATACGTGACAAATGTGTAGACAAAAAAATTAAAACATCTAGAAATGTATTAAAGATAATAATTGCAAATAACGCTATTTAAAAAAAAAGTTTAACTATTTACGAAACTGGAGTTTGAAAATTATATTATAATGTATAGCCAACACAGTGCATAACAAACATATTCGGTAACAATTGGTCAGAAGTGTTATAATAAACTTCATACATGTGCTTTCTAAGACAATCGAAGTGGTTTGTGAAAATTTGGTAGACAAATAAGTTCAGTACCGTTTCTAAACAACTGGGAAGCACAAAACATGAACAAATAATTACAACAGTTACAGGAGGACATCATCACAACGACTCTTAAAACTCTACAGAACGCTAAGAAAACTAGGAAAGAGGAAAGCGTGCACACGGATGAGGGAGAGGTGGTGTGGAAAACTGAATCATTTTTGTAAACAAACTTCATTGCGACGTGATGTTGCAGATTCCTTGTTCTTGTTAAGTTTATTATGCAATATTTTCCAACGCCTTATTTTCTTGTTTGTATGTCAGTACGTGTGTTATATTTAAGGGGGCGCTTGACAGAAATTTTTTTTTGTTTTCAATGTTTTATATTTGTGCGAAATATAGCTTGTTTTATATTTATACACTGTGACTAATTTTTTACTGTAATCAATTTTTAGCTTTCATAGTTTTTCACGATGGCATGCCAAAGTCTAAGTTTGTAAAAAAAAAAGTTTTATGCTTTACAGGAAAACCAACTAACTTACCGAACCGAAAAAATTCACACTGAATAACGAAGTGATATGTAACAAGTTCTCCTACATAACAGCAAAAAATTATAATATTTTTGTATTTTAAAAAAAATCTTGGACTTTTTGTTTTAACTTTAAATTTCAGAATTTGTTATACAAAAATATATTTTATATAGGAGACCTTGTAGCCTACAACTTCATCATTCAGTGTGGACATTTCAGTTCGGTAAGTCAATTGGTTTTCCTTTAAAGCATAAAACCATTGTATGCAAATTTGGACTTTGACATGCCGTTATTAAAAAAACTATGAAAGCTTAAATTGTTTGATGACAGTAAAAAACAAAGTATATGTATTAACCAAATAATATATCGTACAAATATAAAATAAAATTTAAAAAAAATTCCGTCACGGCCCCCTTTAAATCGTCTTCCTAGAATCATCAATATTTTTTTTTTTTTTTTCGGATTAGTTTACACTGTAGAGCTAATACTATTGCACACCGGCTATTTTTTGCTAATTTTCTCGTTCCTAATATTTGTTGGTGTTTAGTGAAGCAACAATACACATTCGCAATGGCGTTTGTCGATAATGTTGGTTCAGTTTGTTTTGTGACAATATAGCACGATTATGATTATTATGTATGAGGTGCATTATTTAAGCAAGCTTAACAAATAACAACATACAATTCTCTAACGTTGAAAACAATGATAACATTGCTTTAAATTATTCATTCAACTTAAAAATTTCAGAATTTCTTTCTGAATGTTACCTAAATATCTTTATATCTCTGGTATTAGGATGGCGTTTCACGATACTCTCTATGTCGATTCCTACAAACTTTTCGATGAATACTCTAATGCCCTTGGAGCGTGTCGAGGGTCTGATCAAATGCGCAGTTCTGTTTTAAGCCTGTGCTCATTGGCTGCGAGACGACGTTAGCTATTGCCATTTATCTGTTTCACATTTTGTCATCTCAAGGTGACTTAGGACAAAGACATTAAGGAGTGTCTCACACAAGTCTAGAACAAAAATCATTCCCATATCTTAATGACTAACGAGATGAACGTACAACGAGTAGATTCCATCTTGAAAAACTTATCTACCAAGATCGACCAAAAATTTGAATCATTCGATTCCCTGAGAAGTGTCTAAAGTATAATATCTCGAGAAGTGGCGTCAGCAAGTATGGGTGTAGTGTGGGCAAACGGAGGGAGATCTAGCCTTCGACCGATAAAATCTGTCTCATAGTTAGAGACATGCAAGATTCGCGTTATCATTTGGTAGCAGACTAAACTTCATTTTCCTATACACAACAGAGCATAATCTGCGATTCAATTGGCCACAATGGCATTTACGTGTGTTACGTCTTTACAGAGATTGGTCTCTCTACCGTGTAAGTATTCTCCGCAGCAAGTCACGACAATAACGGCCAGCGGGAGACGTCGAAATAGCCTATAGTCACTTGGAGTCTAGTCAGCTGTCAAAAAATAACGCGAATATTGCATGTCTCTACTGATAGTTTATGACAATATGTCTTGCGTGTTGATGCTGCATTGCACAGCCTGTGCACATGACGTTCATTGTGCAGATGGTAGAAACAAATATGGAAGATGGTTTCCAAGAGAGGTACCGCAGTAATTGAAAGAAGTATTGTGGTGAAGATATTTTGGTGAGCGTTGAACAGTGACATTTTCAGTGCTAGTGAGCGGTAAAATTAATTGAATATGGAGTACCGTCAAAATGAAAGAGCGGGAAAGCGGAAGATCCTCGAGAAAACTCGCCGACCAACGGCATCCTCTTACACACTGCCCACTTGAGAAATTCCTGTTAACCCAACCGGGAATCAAACTCGAGGCACAGTGGTGGGAGGCGAGCGCTCTAGCCGTTTCACCAACCGCGGCTCCAACGAACAGTAATACTGAAGTAATGAGAAGACTTCTGAAACAACGGAAAGTGGTGGAGGCAGTAACCAAGGAACTTGCTGCAGTAACCAAGCGAATTGGTAAAGAATCTGAACGATGCGGAGCTGTGGCAAATCGCAAAGGCTCAGGTGTGATCCCTAGGATCCCTGTCAATCCAACCTGATTTCAATTATTCGTGATTTCCTGAAATCCCTCCAGTAGGTTACAAAGGCAGAAGCCAACGATTTAACGAAAGTTCAAAAATTGCCACGAAAAAGTGCCCAAAGTTTATTAAATTCAATCTAAATATCCAATTTTCCTTCAAATTTCAGATCTTCTCATTCCTAAATATCAAATCAAGAAATTTTATGAATATTCAAAGAAATCAAGGGAACTTTAGTGCAATCCAATAGAAATAACAGCGAAGATTGACTCTTATCTCTTCGTGTCAATTACTTTGTATTCCATGTTTAGTGATTCAAGGAAGTTAAAATTTCTGACTGATTTTTATCCAATCTAGTGGTAATTTAAAAATAGTTTGAACAACTTACAAGAAAATGGCTTGGGCGATTGACTCCGTCTATGTTTCCTACTCTCTCCAACCGCATTCTGGGGATGTGTTCTGATAAAGGCTCATTTACCAGTTTCGCCGATGCTCTTTTTTCTTTTCCAGTCATTCTTTTTTATATGTCGAGTAATCCGTAACATCAATTCTACGGAGCTATGCAGAAGGGTTCCATTCCATCAATTACTGGAGCTGAGATATTCAAGGTCAAACAGTGTGTACCTAAACCTTGTAGAAACCGCTTTTTCTAGCCTCTTATTTGTATTTAAATATTATGATTTTATAGTCGTTCCTTTTCTATTATATACTTCTTACTTTTTTCTTCTACATGGCATTGTTATCTCAAAATAAATTACTTCGACATGTTCCGTCTTGCATGCTGTGTGCTGGGATAAATTGTCGTATCTCCCTTCTGTGTCCCCTTCTAGCTAGGGTGTGGTATGAGACATCTGGCTAGGGGAGGGAAGTCAGGGTTGTGACCTGGATTGGTTCCCTTTTGTAATACTCCATCCATGTAAACAAATACAAATGACTGGTCTGTAAAGAAGCAGTGGCGTATTAGACACTTACCTTGAGTTCCTTGTCCATGGCGAGGCCAGTCTTGGTAGCGCCCTTGTTCTTCTTGCGTTGTTTCTTCATGGTGGCAGCCGCCTTGCTGTACGTCTCCGAGCGCTGCTTGTGCTGCTGCATGAACCGCTTCTGCTCGCTCTGCAATCACATGTACAC
>PNEQ01065292.1:0-11873 GCA_003012365.1 Medauroidea extradentata
CCCCGCCCTCCTGTAGCCCCAAATGACGCCCCTGAGTGAATGTCTACACTGGACGAGATCTTCCGTTTTAAATTATGAAAACTCTGACTAATGGAACCCTACCTTACCCTACGAAGAATGTTATAAGCTACTGCTTGTGCCGTAACCTTCTGCGGTTACATCCTTCGGCAAGGGACTTGATGAATTTTCGAAAAGGAAAACGTCGTCGTAATTTAAGGTGAGAAAGTAGTATCTCTTAGTTATTTATGTCGACACAAAATGCACTGTCAAGTTGCGAACTACAAAGGGTTGCTTTTCTTTATCGTTCGAACTAGCAAAGACATGTGAAATGTATGAATACACTTGAAAACGAAAAATAAAATGTGGTTGTAAGATAATAAGATTTAAGGTAAGGATAAAAGTTATATTTATAACTGAGGTAAGTAACCGAATAGCAGCAGTCGGGAGAGGTGACATTTTAATAGTGCAGAGTTAACATAACCTCCAGTGAAGATGGAAAATATTCAAGCGTGTTCTTACTGTAAGAAGGTATTTATGAAGAAAAAATCTGTATGTGAGCATGAACTCGGATTACTTCAAAGTGCTATTCGTAGTATGTGCCAGTGAGAAAACTACGACATCTGGTTTGGACAAAGGTTACGAGGCATACGAGTTAGTATTTGAGAAGGTCTTATCTCTCTAACTATAAGTCGTTATTTAAGGAAATTGTAAACGTTTCATAGCTATGGTTTGATTTCGTGAGAATCGACGTCAATACCTTCTAGACACCAATGCAATTGCGCATGGTTATGCTGCAAGGAGACAAAGAATAAGTTATTTCGCAGGTTCGTTGCGAGCCGCGATAGAGTCTCTGTTCCACGATTAGCCAGTGAATGTGCGCGGCGAGTGATCGAGGGAGACCAACGAAGAGGCTGTGCTACTGTGGACAAAGGTGACTTTCCTGGAGTGGTGTGAGTAAATGTGAGTGGATGATCATGTTTAACTGTATGTAGTGGTGATTGGCGAGACATTCTGTGTAGAGACTGTGCGACTAGAGAACTGAGCGAGATATACATTTAATTAGCCAGTATTAGAATAGAATTTGACTATTAGTTAGGTAACCTGTATATAATATCTGTATATTTTATTTAGGGAGAGTGGTCTTTGAAAGAACTGTGCAATGGGAGTGCATGACTGGATTTATTTGCTTGGACATACTCCATTGCGCAATGGAGTATGTCCAAGCAAATAAATCTAGAGGGTGGAATGCAACTGTACATTTTATTTAGAGATAGTGGATTGCAAGAGTTGTGTAATTGATGTAGAGTGTTTTGTAGAATGTATAATAAACTAATAACCCTAATTTAATTAATTTCATTTAATTACATAAGCCCTCCATCCCAAGTGAACCTGGCTGCGCCAGAAAAGTTGTTACAGAATGTATGATTGGGGTGTGATTACAGTAAACTGGTACTGTAAAAGCAATCAAGACGTTTAATGTACTTTATGTCATTTATATAATTGGAAGAAAAAGATATTGATGTGTAAGGTTCTGGTTATGTTCTAGGCGACGTAACTTTCCTATAAGTAGACTACAACTCACTTCCGATGCCATCGATATTTCCTGTAACAAGTGTAAATTGCAGCAATCGAGTAATATTTTAGCTACATCAGTGAATAAGTTATTATGAGATGTATGTTCGTGTTGAACAACTTTTTCATCTAGCACTGCGATACTTTCACCTCTAATAGCGACATCTTCGCCGGTGATGATGTCCACTACCGTCATGACAATGACTATGACTACGCTTTGGACTTCCTTGAAAGAGCTGACAATATTTGTGGCTTGGTCAACGAAGCATCTATGATGGTTCTGTCACGAAGCCTTGGTGATCATGTTTGCATTGTGATGGTACGAAGTTGATGAGTGCACTAAATCATAGTTTTCTTGATGCCTAATCATGCACTATATAAGGACATGACAGTGATGATTTTAAAGTGAATACTGAATTTATTTTCAAGCGTTGCTGTGTTTATTTTACACATAGTTGATTATTTATTATACGTAAATAAAATGTGACGTCTGGGGAAACGTAAAATTTTATTTGTCAAGGGAGTTTGACGAGGAAAATTAATACGATTAAAATACTTATTTAAGCAAGAATTTAAGGCATGATAGAAAATACTAATGTATGAAACTGAAGTAGCGGATCTGGTATGGAAACTGGCCAGTGATATGTGATTTGCTCCTGATTTTTGCATAGCTGCGAGTTGTCGTGTATATGTAACTGGCAACTAAGCAGAGAGAAAGTAATGTCTGCGTATATGTAATGTAGAAGAGTGTGATGTTAAGTACGGACAAGCAGTGATAGGACAGTCAGAGAGTGGAAGTTGAGTTGGAGGGAGAGGGCGTGGCAAGGTTGAATGGTGATTTTTGTGGTGAGGGTTTGAGGTGCCGGAGGGGGTATGGTTGGCGTTGGGGTGGTGGTGGGTGGTGGATGTGGTGAGGGGGTGGGGTTGATGTGGTGATGGGAGTAGAAGGGGGGATGGAGTCGGTGCGGGGTTGTAAGGGTGGTGTGTTTAGCATAAGTAGCATGGATATGAAATTATATGTCAGTTTCTTGGGCGAAGTGGTGGTGTGCGGATTGTGTACGCCATGTTTGAATGCAGTCGAAGAGTCTTGCATATGTAGGTATCCAGAAAAAATTATTATTTTTTAAATTACTGAATGATTTTACCGAAAACTGAAAGACCTTTTGCTAGGTTTATAGGAGGGTAAGTGTAGACGGTGGAGTTATGTAGGAAATAAAGTCTGTGTAGTTATAATAAGAATAACAATCAAAAGGTTTTTGATAATTTATTGATTGATTTTCTTGTGAATCGATCGGATATAGCTAAGAAGGGAGTTATGTTTAAGTAGTTTTCATTAATAGCATTTAAATAATATTATAAAATTATTGCTTACAGTAATTTTAATTTTAAAAAATATTGCTTAATTTTGATATTGATGTTCAATATGTAGTCTCAACTGATGGTCCTTGCTTCTCAGGGTTATCTAGCTGGTATGCGATGACATAGAAGACATGCTGGTTTAGAGAGAATTATAAAGGTAATATTGTTTAGACGAGGAATAAGAAAGTGACTTGCAGCCAATTAAAATAGATGTATGGTAGTGGCAGGGGGGAGGGAAGTTAATATATACATGTAAAAAGTGTTGGGGGAGTCAGTGTGTCGATAGCGCTCGTCCTGGTAAGACGTGTCAGTGCTTAATTAAATAAGGTTTGTATAAAATTATTTTACTAATTAGTTTTTATTTAAAAGTTTTTGTGTAAAACGGTTTTTTTATTTTATTTATTAAATATGTGCAGGGTTCGGATGGAACGAAAAAATCTAAAAATTTTCGGAAGACTCGAAAGAACCCTAAGATGGAAGTCGGAAACAAGACGGCGACCGGAAACAAGATGGTTGTTAATTTTTTCCGGAATTTTTCAGATAAGTTTTTTTTTTTTTAATTTTACGAAAAAAAAAAAATATTTTTTTATTTTGTTATTATTTTCTGATTTTTTGGAAACTTTGGTAATTTGACCCTCGGTGAATTTGTTGTCAAGGTCAGGTTAAAAGTCATGGACACCCAATATAGCGGCTGGGGTGGTGACAACACAACATGGCAGGCAGCTCCTCCTATCACCTCACTCATAAGTAAACTAGCATACACATACTATTCAGCAATTCTGTAAATTATATAATATGTTCCATAACATCTATATAAATATTGAATATACTACATTTAATTTGTTACTGCACACATTAAAATATTCTTCTAGAGAATATGTAGGATGATTGTATAAATTATTTAATTTTAGACATAAAATATTTTTATTAATAACTCACAATTCATTTTAAAAATTTCTTGTTTTCAATGCTAAATTATGTGCTTGATGAATAAATTGGCAGGTAGGTGTCAGAATCCTCTCCTCTCTAAATAAGTTCTTACAGGGATGCCTGGATTTTTATTCTTTACAATAATTATTGTCTTTTATGAAGAAGAAACACATTTTTAGCATGGGCCGTCACGTCATACAATTTTATCATATATAATTATTGAATGAAAATGCGAGTAATATGCGCCAGCTTCAATTTTTCGGATATTAATGGATGGAGATACCTTTAAGCAGAATGGGCAAACACAAATTTTCGAAAAATAGAATATATATTCTTTTATCCATTTAAATCGTGTCTGTAAACACCAAGAAATTGGTTAGAATTTACATTGGATAAATATTTATTATTATGTACAAATTTATTTCGTTTATTGAAATACTTTTTGCACAAAACTTCACAATGATTCTATTGTCTTTTTAAGTTAGTTCGTATAACGAAAACAATTTAAAGATATGTGAAATATTGCATTTGTTGATTCTTCTAAACCCCTTATATTATCTCCCCTCAGCAGCAGGGTTTGATACGTCAGCAAATAATACTATTAAGGAATCTGATCCTAAGTATATAAAACTATCGTTTATGTAAAGTAATAATAATATTTTGCCCAAAATTGAGCCCTATTACACTCCATGCTTAGTTACATTTATGCTGAAACATGACTCTCTCTTTTTCAGCGTGTCAGTTATTATTACTCTCTGTTTATGATTTTCTAAGGGAGAAGTTATTGCTAAGTTTGTTACACCTGTTGTACCATTAACATTTAATTTAATACAAAAATTTATTGGATACCAATTAAAAGCCTCAGAGAATCAGAAAATATTCCTGATATCTAAAGTACATTGTTTATTGCATAAAAATTTTTGTTGATAAATAGTATGATGCATCCAAGGCAAATACATTTTTTATAATCCCGTGTTGGGAAACCGAAAAAATTTAATGAGAATTTAAGTGTTTAAGCAAAAATTAGGCATGCCTATATGACTTTTGCCAATATATTAGCAAAAACCGAGATGATATAAATCGGTCTGTAGCTTTCAATTTTACTATCAACTTCTGGGTTAAATATAGGTTTAATGACAGCTAACTTTGATCTATCTGGAGATTACCCTGACTTTTTATACACTTACAGATTTCACTTAAAAATAATTTACTAAGCATGCGCGATTCTTTACTAGTAAACATATACCGCCGTTAAAGCCATGCAATTCTTTATGTTTAAAATAATTAAGTACGCATTCTATTTTTTTAGGTGTAATAACGAGGCTCAACTCTATAAAACCTATCCAATCTGACGTAATTTGAATTAACTACACAAGTAAATTTTACTATAAAATCTGTTCTCCTCCAAACGTCCTAGGTTAGTTCTGGATGGTTTCATATCTCAGTAACCTTAACATAGTGGGGATAGGACGGGGAGCAATAAGCATTAAATCTACTAAAGTGTATGCTATAATCAAATAAAAATCCCATTTAAATATGTCCGAAAGTGATTTCGGAATGTTATTATTTCTTTTTATAAAAAGTGGTAACATAAACGACTATACTCTGTCCGTTCTAAGGTTGCAGCAAAATTAAAATTTTCAGGGGGAAAATTTAAAAGCAATTTAATTATATCTTGATTCCTCACATTGTGATTGTGCCGTAAAAAAGATTACCTTGTACTATTCAATATTTTAAATGAAATTTATGACCTGCAAAAATTTTACTGTCACTCACTTGAGTCAATTAGCTGCAACCTTAAAATAGATTAGTATAGGTAGGCCAATATGTCCAATGATTTGCAGCAATAATCTGTATTGGTCGGTTACGTAATTAAAATCGTACACCGCCTCGTAAAAATACTCTATTCTGCAAGTACAGTGTTTTGGAATGAGATATTTCGTTTGAAAAAAATACTGACATCTGTTTTGATTATTAAATAATACATACAGATGGAAACATTAAACAGAGGACATGTATGTGAAGTGACAGACTTTCCAATGCAAATTTCGCAGTCAACATTTCCTGGAAGATTATTTACTAGACCAATTTTAAGAATTAAAATATTTCGAGGGGAGAGGATGCAGAGTGGTGTCTTGGCGCGAAAAAGACTGTATTGAAATTAAGAAAGAGGGAGTGGCGAAGTTCAGGGGTGTGCTGTGTCTGACGTCTAGAAGTTACCCCAGCAAACACAGAAAGTACTGCCCGGAAGTGGGCCGCTAGTGGCATGCCGGAATTCCAGATGCCGGTCTGATGTATTTTGCCGGTAACAAGCCGATGTCTTTTTGGACCAGCGGCTGACAGTCATCCGTCAAGTCATAAAGACACTGGACAGCTACCGGTAAGATATCAATTAGATGTCTTGCTGTTAGCAAAAAAGATGGAGGACCAGTGTTATAAAAGCAGCAGGCCGGTGATGACTGAGTGTCGGAAAAGACACCGGGCCGTTGATAGCTGAGTATCAGAAAAAGACAAGGGGCCAGTGACGGCTGTGTGCCGAAACTTGAAGGACAGGAGATGGCCAAACATTAATATAAATGTACTACCAAAATATTTCAAATGCATTTTTAAAACATTTTCTCTACTGTTTCCACCTTGTCACCATGTGCCTGATGTAATTATACAATTTCAAATTTGGATGTTGCACGAGTGGAATGTGTTGGGATCGAACCAGCAATCTTCTTATTCGTAGTCCAGCGTGCTAACCACTTATTTTATTATTTTTTAGTTTTTTTTTTTTAATGTTTGGTACAATGGCAAGGCTAACGCCTCGCCACTGCACCAAACATTCCCCCCCTTTAAGTTAATCAAGGCATTTCCCCAGTATCTTTGTAGCGTGTAGCTGTCGATGTAATGGTAAGGTGTCTTCTGGCACACAGAGAAGACGAACACGAACACCCAGTCCTGAACCCGAGGAGGTGGTGCCACTACACCACACCACATTGTTGGAATTTATACATGAAACATATCAAGTAACTGTTCCAGGCATACAGCTGATTTAAGGATGAGATTGCAGACAGGTAGTGTGTACTGGGTTTGCTTATTGTTGATTAGTAATCTGCTTAACACATAACCATTGAACTAGTGCCATGTGTCAGTAACACTCTACGAAATGAATCATTTATGTAATAATAGCTTATTTTTATACACAAGCTGTTAAACGTCAAAATGAAAATAGCATATCAGTGTTCGTTCAATATTTCTAAAGTATCAATAACATTTCCTTTAAAAGACAACAAGTCAGTATCATTCCCACGACAAACTCCAGTCTGAAAAAGTACGTCGCACCATTAATGGCCTTATCTCTTCTTGCCGATTTTTTCATACGTCCTTAAAAAGACAGCGGGCGGGAATCTTTTTATAGATAGAACGAAAAAAGTACTCTGCACCGTTAACGACCCGGTATCTTCTAGCCAATATATTTTTAAAAGTTTTAGATAAACAGAAGGCAATTATCTTTTAAGCAACAGATAACTGCTGTCCAGAAAAGAATACCGAAATGTGAGCGGCCATGTATCTTCTTGCCAATTTATTTTAAGAGTCTTAAAATAGACAACAAGCAACTATCTTTTAAGCGACAGATAAGTGCAGTCAGAAAGGGATACCAGTATGTTACTGACCCGGTATCTTTTTGCCAATATTGTTTAATGGTCCTTAAAAAGACAACAGGCTGTTACATTTTTCACGACACATTGCTGCCTGGAAAAGGACACAGCACATTTTAACTGTTTGGTATCTTCTTGTCAAAATCTTTTTGTGTCCTTAAAACACAGCAGACTGGTATATTAATTTTCGTTACAGATAAATGCTGTCTGAAGAATGACACTACACAGTTAACAACTGGGCAGTCTCTTGCCAATATATATTACACGACCTTAAAAAGATAGCAAGCTATTATCTTATTCGTGATATTTTCTCACTGTCTGAAAAAGGTCACTGAACCGTTAATGGCCCAGAATTTTCTTGCTCATTTCAAGACAGCGGGCCGAAGTGTCTACCGTGACAGATGACTGCTATCTGTTAAAAGTGACTGCACTAACGACCCAGAGTATTTATGACGGTTTCTTTTTAAGTGCCTTGAAAAAGATAGCGAGCGGACATATTTTTCGTGACAGCTAATGTTTGTCTAAAAAATACATCTTACTGTTTACTGCCTACTGTCTTGTATCATGTTGTAGACACTTGAGTACTGTTTGGGCAACGGGCGGACATCTTGCTGACAGTTAACCATCACTTTGTGTTTGCTGGGAAGACTAGCAGTTGTTGTCTTTTTAATGATAGTATATTTGTGTCTGGAACATCATGCTGGTAACGGGCCGGTATCTTTTTGGCAATAGTTTGGTGAGTGTCATAAATAGGACAATGGATCAGTGTCTTTCTGATAACAGATGACATGTGTCTTTCTGATAACAGATGACACGTGTATTTAAAATGACATAATGACGGTAATGGGCCAGTATAATTTTTGCGATAGTTTTTCGAGTGTCATAAAACTGACATCTAGTGAGTGTCTTTAATGACAGTTAATCTGTGTCCGGGAAAAGACATCATGCCGGTATCGGACATGTATCTTTTTGGCGATAGTTAGGTAAATGCCATAAAGAAGGCATCCTGTTGTTGTCATTTAAATGGCAGTAAATCTGTGTCTGGGAAAATAGTTCATGCCGGTAATGGGTCGGTATCTTTTTGGCGATAGTCTGGTGACTGTCATAAAAAGGACATCTCAGGTTGTCTTTCCAATGATAGCTTACCTGTGTCTGGAAAATGACATCTTATCGGTATCGGGCTTTATCTTTCTAGCGATAGTTAGGTGAGTGCCATAAAAAGACACCCCATTGTTGTCTTTTTAATGACACCTTACCTGTGTCTGGAAAAATACATCTTGTTTGTATTGGGCCGGTATCTTATTTGCGATAGTGGTTTAAGTGTCATACAAAAGGCAGTGGGCCACTGTCAGTGTAACTACAGCTAACAAGTGTCTGGAAAATATATATTGCCGGTAATGGGTGGATATATTATTGGCGATTGTCGGGTCAGTGTCAGAAAAAGACAGCGGGCTACTGTCTGCTAAACGACAGCTAACCGGTATCTGGAAAAAGAAAACCTGCCGATAGCTGGACAATGTCTTTTGATTCAAAATTGGTTGAGTGTCGGAAGAAGGACAAGAGGCGGGTGTCTTTTTAGTGACTGATGACATGTGTCTGGAAAAAGACAAGAAGCCGGTATTGGCCCGCTCTCTTTTTGTGCTCTGCAGACACTGGAGGACAGTTCAGACAGCGGGCAGACGTCTTGCCGACAGTTTGTGTTTGGTTGGTGTGACTCTTTAGCCACTTGTGGCCCATTCGCAAGCAGCAGGTAACCAACTAACAACTACTTTTCGCTAACATTTCGTGGGCCTATTTCCACACAGCTGTAGGCCTCTTGGAATGTCCCACTCTCAAGCAGTATATCACACAAACGGTTGGATAACAGTAGTCTATGTTAAACAACTTTCGCTTAGCTGTGGTTATTTGAGATACTTAAGAGTGGGCCACAACAGGCTCACAGGCGAAAGTTGGTCCAAAACAGAGACTACAGTTTGGTGGTGGACTGATTGATAGCGGGTCACAATGTCAATATAGGGTTACATTCCTAAACCGCCAGGCGACTGCTATTTAGGTTACTAAATCGACCACTTGACCAATTTTAGGGCTTGAAAATTTGAGAATTAAAGTTGAAATTTACTGAGGTAGAGTATCCCACTAAATCTGAAATGACCCCTATTTCAACTGAAACAAATAACTAACAACGACAAACAGAATACAACGATAAAATAAAATAATGCCATGTTATTTTGAATAAACATTTTTGTTGCAAGGAGGAAGTAAATACAGTATCGGTCATAACTACAATAAAGTACGTTTCGAAAACTAAGTTGCTAGATTTATCTATACTTTCTAAGTCATATGTCCATGTACGAAAGATCACAACAGATTAGTTGAGTTTTGAACAAATAAATGTAAGCAATAGCTGAATTCACATTTTGGACTCAAGCATACTTCCCTCGGATTAATTTGTAAATGTAACGAATTGAAATGCCTCTCTGCCTGGACTAAGAAGTGACTTTTCTCAAAGACCTAAGGAATTAGGATTTAAGAAAAGTAACAAATAATAAATAAATTAGATCGAATACATATTTTCCGACTTTGCCAAATGCAGCGCTGACATTTGACGTTTTAAACTATCTACCCTAAATTGTCAAATCCTTAAATCCTTTATTGGCCGTTTCGAGTACAGATATAGGCGTTTTTAGTCCAGACTAAAGCACGATCATAATCAGACGAATTTTTATTTGACGTTTTCATACACCCGGACCTATGCTCTAGTTCGGAATAACTTTACTTTCGGATGAAGGGCAGCTTTAACGATGGGCTAAGTCGGAAATAGGCCTACGCATGGAGGGCGTTAGTTTATACTTCCGGCGTTACATATGCTGATTAAAGGAAGACGAATATTTCAAACTTAAAACACCTATTAAGTTTACCTTGTTCATTTATGTAGGCCTACAAGCCCATGGCAATGAATTAAAATATTCCTAAATCGCATGTAGTGTTGAAACAACTCGTAGTACGTTTTTAGTGTACCGTTATAGGGTCCGTCTATATGGGCCTACATCTTACCTTAAAATGAAAATCATTGAAACAAGTGAAATACTATTTTTAAAAATGTCTCTTTTTCGGTAACGATGATGTAAATATTAAGACAGTATTTACACCCTAGTTGTTTGAAAGTGTCTGGCACCTCAGTGGTCTGCTGACAGGTTGATAGTGTGAATCTCACTTGATGAAAAAAAATTGTAGCATAAATTCGTATTTTTTCATTTAAATAATACATTTTTTTATAAGCGCAGTCTGAATGTGAAACCCAAAATAACATTTTAATAAATCGACAGAAAACCTGTTTCCTTTATGGTGGAAATTACACGCTAACACGAAATATTTCTGAGTATATATAAATTTTTCTATGCATTTACTGTAGGCATTATTTCAACGAGTATGTATAAAATAATTTTTAAAATAGTACTTCACATAACACTTGAGTATATAAAATCGTTTTCAAAATTATGAGTAATAAAATATTCATCACATTACAAAAGTTGTGTTCGCTCGAACAAATATAAATATTTTAAAATTTTGTTCAGCATTTTCTACAATATGTACGGGTGTTTTCTTCTTTCTTAACTTGTCATGTGCACGTAAAGAATATTTGTACTGGAATGCAGTTTTGTATAGTAAACATATTTATTTTTACTGACAGTGCAGAAATAAATTCATTTCATTCCGTTTATTAAAGCACCGGTAACCTACATACAGATTCTCCTATACAAACAAAGGAATTTCACTTAAATGGAGATTTGAACATATAACTCCGAATTACGAAGCAAAAATATTGCCATTTGTCTACTGTATCCATTGTATAATACACCAATACAAACAAATATATGCTATTTATTGTTCTGCTTATTCTTAACCACATATTAATTGCTTACTTTAAAAAATTAACAATTTAGTTGCATTATATTGACTAAGTATTGTTGGAAGTGAAATTATTTTCGGTATAGAGTATGCTTGTTTGTGTGTTAAAAACCAGAAAAGCACAGTGTGTGGCGTCTCGCAAAGGTGTATAATGTTGATCCCACGAATAATCTAGTCTGACGTTAGTCGGCGTTTATGAATAACGTTTCAAACAGCCCGGACCAAATCTGAACCAAGCCTGGATTAACTGACCGAAAATAATCCCAGGATCGTCTCGGAACTATCTCAGAACTATGATTTGACCAGTCAGTAACGTTATTCTTCAAGTCATTAAGTAAAGTTTTTAATTTCATTCCCTTCTTCGCTAAATATGATATATAAAACATTTTCTGAAGTGGGCGTTCTGAAATACTGCACGAAATTCTACATGAAGTCCTCACAAAGGTCTCATAAATGCAT
>PNEQ01065292.1:11973-47946 GCA_003012365.1 Medauroidea extradentata
TATATATATATATATATATATATATATATATATATATATATATATATATATATATATATATATATATATATGTATATAATCTGTATACTACCCTACCAGACTATAATACTATTTTTACTGAAAACAATTTTGTTTTTAGTTAATATTATTGAAAAATATAATCTGTTAATTATATTATTTATTATAACATATACCATAGCAATAATCGCAAAAACCACACTAATATAGTTGGTGACTAGTTAATTGCGATATTTCACATTACGTTAATCACATGTCATATTTTACATTTTGTTTATATTTTTATTTATTTGCTGTGAAGTAATTTTAATATAAAACTGGTTTTTGATTCATTGCATTGACAAATAATTTGTCGGCAGTGTTTTATAAATGTTTCCCTCATTGTTTTTCAGTTGCAAGCAAAATGAAGACATCTGGTAAATATAGATACGGTCGACTGTTTCACACGATGGCTGACGGCTCAGGCTGCTGCAACATGCGACTGAACTATATTCAGTTTCGACTGGCTCGCAGTTTGGGCTCAGAGTTTCTCGGAAAGAGAACTTCTGGACACAAAGAGCACAATAACAAAAATATTTATATAAAAATATAGACTCCAAATTACATTGCACTAAAATTTAAAACACACCTTATTGCAATATTAAAGTGTAAATGTGTCAGAAATATCATATTTAATCAAATAAAACACTAAAAATTTTGGTTTTATATATTCTTATATTACTGAGTATGACATAATTTACTACATCATTTATTGCAGTTGCTATTCATATGGTTGTCTGAATATTATACAATCCAATATTACGAAGAGATAAAGTTTGTTACCTGTGTCTATTTTAACAGTATTAAAATGCGTATTACAAAGGCCTTAGGTGTAGTTTTATATCCCTGGAATAGTTCTACAACTCCTATCCTTGCTGACAGAGAGTACCACGAAGGAATTGTGTGACTTTTAGTTCTGTTAAAAATATTTTTCGTGTATAATAGAATAATGTGACTTTTAATTTCGTCAAATTATTTTGGCTATTCACAAGAATTAAACGATTTAAATTTTTTTATTTAATTTTTTTTTTGCCGTGATATAGTCGTTAAAGTAGGAAACATGTTTCATTTAGATGCATTTTTATCGTTTATTTATAGTTTAGTTTACTAACTTGTAATATTTATCAATGGCATGTAATTTTACAGACAATTTTAGGACACATTTGGGGGTCGGATGTGAGCCGATCAATTGCAAATTTTTCAATTTAAACACTTCATAGCAGTACGTCACATTTTAATCAAACAATCTAAAAAACCAGGTAAATTGACTAATTCACTGATATTACTTGTTAAAAACATACGACGCTTCGGCTTGAATTCTGATAGTGCCAGAGCAGAGAAGCTTAAATAAGCATTTTTATGGGGCCTTTAATGCCGTTTTCTGTATCGTAAGTTGTACGAAGGTGTGTGCCGATCTGAAATCACAAAACTAAGCACGCAATAATTTAAAGACAAGTTGTACGTTTGATTTTCGATAATACGTTGCTAGCATTAATATGAGCTTGTACTATTTACGCACAAACAGATCCACGAACTTTGCAGGGAGGATTTCAGGAAAATAATAATGTATCAACTGTCCAAAGCCAGGTAATCGATTAAAGCTACACATAATTTTAACAGTTACAGAGGCATGAATTTCTATACATAAACGTTGTAGATATAAGTGTGGTGATATTTCTACAGCAAACCTAAGCGTAAAATTTAAAATGTTAAGCTGGTGACAAACCTAGGTTAAATTGTCGGAAATAATAAGATTCATCACTGTATACCCACTATAGCTGTATGTTTATTAATTTTTTGCAGATTTTTTTCAACTCTCACTATTTCTTTCGTGACTGTTGATATAATTAATGTAGATATGGTCCTTATTTGAAACATTAGTTTTGTTAAGCTTGTTGGTGCTCCAAAGCTATGTACATTTTAATGCAATAAGAAGGCAATTAAAGTTGTGTTTCAGTATTTTCAGTCTATAATTTGTAGGTATTTCCGATAATAATTTTATATACACATTTATAACGCACTTGCTGAAGATTTTAATATTTATAGTGGTTTTTGCAACTTAATTTTTTGTAACTGTTCATTGTGTCTAAATGTATTTAAGAAAGAGGAAATGTATGTATAGAGAGTTTTACTCAAGATCCAATGGGCTGTAAAAAACTGTTATGAATTAAAAAAATTATTTTACTGTCAAAGATACGTGCATCTTCCAGCTGCAGTTCAACATTACCACCACGCTGATACAGAAACTTGTACCGGTACACAAGTTCTCCAATACCCTCTGCAAAGAAAGTTGTCGCCTGCCTATTGATGCTTGTTCGTTTAAACATTTTCGGCGGGGCAAACGTACGAGGTGCATCAAATGTGATTGCAGTCTCGTTTCTTCATTAGATGTGCATTGAGTGATACCAAACAAATCGTAACACATCACTACTGTTTGCCCTCTTTCCACCTGATTCGTTAAGCCGCGGCGGCAACTTTCTTTGCAGAGATTATTAGAAAGTCGTGCACCGGTACGTACGACAAGTGTCACAATCTGCGTAGTGATAACGTTGGAAAGTGGCTGAAAGTTGTGCTTATCTTTTGACAGTAAAATCATTTTATAATTCATTTCCGTTTTTGTAAAGACCATCAGAGATTGAAAAAAAAATATTAATCCCTTATATTACTTAAGTACCGAGTATGGTTGGTATTTTCATCCGCAGACCAAGCATGATACGTTTATTCTCTCGGTCATGAGAATAACACACGAATGGAAATACGTCTCGTAAATAAAGATAACATGGTGGTTTCGTTGCCCGTCAAAGTGTTTTAAATGAACAATATGACCATCAATACATTAAACCTATATTTATTGTCTCATTATTCCGATAATGTGCCCATCTAAATTAAATATATAAAGTAACATCATATTTAGCATTACGAGTAATAGCAGACTCTCTGTAATTTAAGTGTGCTGCCTACTTGAGAGCAGTATTGTGAGCAAGGATATAAATGTACACGTTTCAAAATATTTGGCGGTGCTCATATGGTTAATATGATATATCTTTCAATCAAAATTAATTCCTACAATGAGAAGAGGAAAATATTGCTACAGGAATAATTATACAGGAAATATTAATGAGATTATGTTTTTGAATGATTTATAGCGACTGTATTCATTTGTTCGTAGTCATCATGGAATTAGAAAACGCCTTAAAATATCTTGTAGCAATGTGGGCATCAGATAGTTGACATTGGTAGTGTATAAGGTACGACGGATACTTAGCCACATCAAATATAATTTAACCTTTCTTGTGCCAGCGCTTTGAGGAAGGCAGCGCAGTCAAAGAAATTACGGTTTGCCAATCAAATAAATCATAATTTCCAAAACAAATATAGAGCTTAATTGATGTACCTATGCTTGTTGTGTTTGGAAAGAACAAGATATGTTTTAATAAACAGTTTTGAGGTAAATACTTATTTTCAATATTTTAGTCGTGCGTCACGTACAAGTAAAAAGTGTATTGGCAGTACCTAATACTCAGTAATACTTTATTGAACGATATGCATAAGTAGGTGTACATACCTAGTTAAACAATATGTTTGTTTCAATTTAAGAAATAATCAATTGGAGGCGTCATACTTTGACCAAAATGCTTGACTTAGTTAAAACAAATAGCATGCTAGTGGTATCGTGAGAAAATATTGTGAAACCTAACATTAGTTTCTTAATAAAGTATGGCGCATAGATAGGTACAAGCCAATCGTGTATATTTTCGTCTCTATCACTCGTATCATATGTAATGTCCATAGAAGAATTAAGAACTTTGAAATATCCACGATAATTATTATCAAAAAATTCCAAAAGGGTAGATCATTACATACATTCCTACTTTGTAATCTTCACTAGCGCCTCGTAAGCACTACGAAGGTTCACCTGAGACAGCCGCCATCTTCTCCTGACACAGTCCGATCTGAAAGGTTCCACAATGTTCATAGAATATTTGAGGTGGAATATGCTAAGATCTTTAGTAACATTCAATCAAAAAATACTATACCAAATAATTAAGTGTTACCTCTGTGTGCATTGTTCTCTTCAAAAAGACGTCCTTTAGAAGGTTCGAAAAAGGAAATTAATATTTCTGAAGCATTAGAATCACCATGAATTGCTTCTGCTGACGTTCGTAAAACCATCATCCAATTTTATAGAACAGCTGCATTACCATTATAATGCTGCTTACTACTTTCAACCAGGGTCTGATCCGAAACACACTCTAGATGTGTATGTGTGTCCTGGAACAAAGTATTTGTAATGTATCTGCATCAAGAATCCTTTTCTGAGCCACTTTATTGTACATAAAAGGAATTAAAACATTTATGTTTTGACCTGAGTATACATCAGAACAGATGATCATACAATCGTCAGAATATGACACGTCAATCAAAAACGTCATCAAACAGGAAGACATTACAGTTGCCACTCTTTGTACAATCCTCTCATGGCACGTGTACCAAAAATATTCCTTGTAGTACAGTTTAGAATTGTAAACTTAAAAGTCCACAGCTTCCGTTTATAAAAATAAATTCTTGATGATAGGTCTGGACTTAGTAAAAATTGTTGCTAATCAAATACAGCAGCTAAAATATTTCCCTCTGAATTTGTAGTCACTTGCTTGTGACGATGTTTACATTCGGAATGAACAACTGCCATATATTTGTAATTCTTAATTTTCCATCCTTGACTTTTATTCTTAGGTTTGCACTGATTTTATTTCACATTCAATTTGTCACAAGTTTTGCAAATATCAACGGGTAACTTTTTGAATTTTAGGCTGATGGCCAACTCTAATAATACACGTCTGTATACTGATTTCCTAACGGGCTGAGATGCTTCAGAATCAAGACTCTGCTTTTAAAGATCGCTCAATTTCTCAAAATTAAGATCATTCCTTAGCTAGACCTTAGAGAAATGTCTATGAGAATAATGACTCTCTTATGCAGAGAAACTTAAAATATCTGCTAATGTACACACGAGACTTCTCAATCTGAATTTTTAAATATCGGAGGATGTCTGGCTCGTTGATAATAAAGTATTATTTATCTGGTAGAGGTATTCATTTCTTTGTTTTACTGTTTCATTTACAAGTCCTCGAGTTTACGCGAACACAATTATATAATATTTTTTACGCAAACCTACAAGGGATATGGACGTTAGTATATTGTAATGAACAGTAATTTTCCTTCCTGTTTTTAACTTGATTTCGCTCGTGTTTTTAAGTCCATATAAATAGCAAGGACTATTTCAAGGTACATTATTTGTTCATTCCTGGAGCTCACTTTTCTGCATTGTGTGTTGATAAATTTAAATTTGTGTGATTCCGTCGATCTAATTCTCACATTCACTTTCGCAGCTTTGTGGTTCTCGCATTTAGTGCTTTTATGATAAAATTTAGGACTAGGCTGAACTTGGCCTGGATTCAACATGGAGCGAACCTAAGTGCAAGTGGACTGAAATGTGTTTACAACAAAATTTTCGATCCAGATTGACATGTAAACATGGACTGAATCTGTGTCTAGTGACATACCTTTGAGAAACACTGAACTACAGAACAACTGACGATCAAAAGCAAGAGGGGAATATTTGCTAGATATTTTATTTGAATTTATCCGTAGAGATATTTATTTTGATATATTTGGCACTTTCAATTATTTTTATAACATACAACAGTTGTAGTTACCTAGCCCAGGACGATTCTAACTTCTTACATAACCAAAGAAGCTATTCAATATGTGGCCACCGCTTCGGTTTCGTTCAGTCCAGTCCGATGGAAGTTTACAGCTAACGTTTCAATCCGGATTGTAGAGTCTAGTCCACCTCGCCAACTGGACTGGATTACTCAATCCACTCTTACTTCAGTCCAGTAGGAACATGTTTAAAGTAAATTTTTGATCTAGATTCTTCAGTCCACTCCTAGTTCAATCCGGATTGAGTTGTTGCTCTAAACGCTGTAATTTATATTGCTGGAGGGCTCTTACTAATGCCAGTAGTACATTCCTCTCTTGTAACCAACATTCGCTTACGTTATTCTCTTAATTTCCGTTGCATTGGACCACATCCATTCATTTCTTAGGTGTTGGGGTTTCCAACAAATAATTCAGCTTCGGTTTCGATTGCAAAGTTTGGCTAATTTTTCTACTTGTATTATCCAGTGTTTAATTTTGGCTTTCTTTTTTTTATTTATTCTTCCCTCTACTTCTAATTTCGATATTCCAACTGAATCAGCATCATCAGAATTTGGCAGCCATGTTTTATCATCTTCATTGCTTAATTTTCCATCAAAATGTTCCACGTAAGACACATTTGAAGTAATATGTTCTGAATAACTGACTTCAATTTTTTTTAAGCACACTCACTATGTGCCTTATCCTAAAATGGTAAAATAATTTAAAATTGCTTCATCATCAAAGTAAATAATGCTACAATTTTGAACTTATAATGACGTATTTAGGTGATGTCACATGCCTCTGTTTACTATTATGAAACTTACTACTCCCGTACATTAATTTCATTCCTACTAATACTTGTGAGGTGAGCAATATTTTGTGTCAGTAAGTTTAGCATAACCTCAAATATTAACTACTTACTTTCCCAATGATTCAGAAATTCAGTTAACGTAATAAAGCGTGAACATTTACTAATTCTTCACAATTAGTTTAGTTCTAGAACGTCTATTTTTTCTTATTGAAATAAATAGAAAACCAATTGAATTGCTGCAGTCATTTTAAAAGTAAAAATTTTATATCTGGGGTTAACTTTATTTTCATACAGTTATTTTAACAGCAGGTAAATCAATACATGGGTACATATTTCCACGAAGTTAAACAATTTCATGCAAACTGTAAACACGATGTGGCATTACAGAGAAACTTCTACACATACCTGCTTGTGTCATCGGCAGAAGAAGTACAAACGAAACCCAAGCTAACGCGGTGAAATGGGCCCACACAAATCCAAATCACTGCTCGCACTAATTCTGCTCTTCCGCACTTAGGAATTTACAGTGCGAAGAAAGCCGCTGCATAGTTATGCACGATAAATTATTTGTACCAATTCACTTTCATATAAAGCAACCAGCATTCGGCCGTATAACAGAAGCACGACACTTTCGCCTACAACTTAGCAAACTCATGAGCACAGTTACAATAGTATATCAAACAGATATACTAATTCTGTTCACAAGAAATTTAGGCTAACAGAAACATCCTAAATTGGCTTCCGCCATTTTAACGCCTGTCCATAAAGATGCTAACATCCATGATCTCGGCACAACAGATCACTTCACTTGTCCATTGCTCACAGGCGTCATAACATCAATATCGCGTTAAAATTTCCTACAGAAACAGTGGACACAAACTCACAGTACCCAGCTTAACGACACACGCTGTGCTATGAATAGTTCTGCAATGCACGAAGCTCACGCCAGCTACACTCGCGCTGAAAACCATACTTCCTGCTTCTACCCTGGTATGTGTCGCCTGTAGAACACGCCAGCACTGCCGTACGCTCGCTACCACGTCGCTCCATTTACTCCCATTTACTCTATGGAGTTCTGGCCCCTCCCAGGCTACCTCGCAGCGCCATATGCACCACATGAAGCCCTCGCTCGCGCACAATGTTTGACCAGTCTGCGCAAGAATTCTTGTACAATCAGCACACACGACAATAAGCGAACTTATGTTTATCACACCTCAACAATTACAATGGAGTAACTCCATTACATAAAAATAATACCCTTTTCATTTTTTACCATTATATTTCGTGATAGGCCAGAACCGACTTTACGTTAAAAAAAAAACAGAAAACTTAAATGTAAACTAAAGGTGCTTACGGAAACGTACTGGGTCGGTAGTGCTTGTCACGTGACTGGATCTACTCAGTCGTTGGAGGCTTAACGAGCGGTCGTAAATCTGAAGAGTAGTTACTTAGTGGCCTTTTTAAAAAATATAACAAAATCTGCAGAAGCGGTAATTTCAGTTGCCGATCTGCAGACCTATGTTATTGGACCAAGTTAAAACAGTGAAGAATATCCTTTTGTGTTCGTATAATATGCGTATGTAGCATTAAAAGTGCGTACTAGTAATAATAGTTTATTCCATACCTGAATTACGTACTCCGGCGACATTTTTACTTGATAAACTGCTCCAGATTTCTTGTTCAGCAAACATACTACGATCCGACATTGTATTTTCCGTGAACATGAATTCAATTCACCTTACGACATATATTTTCTATTGTGTACACATGCGGGAGTCTGTTTGTTTACTTACTTTTAACGTGCACTTTCCTTTGTATCGTCTGCTGGCAGCTATGCTCCCGAGCAGGGTCAGGATCGAGCTGAACATTTTGAGATCTTGAGGGCTGCTAGATCTTTATTGCATGACGATTCCGACCGATTTACTCGCTATCGAGTGGATCCGAATTAGTTACCGTAAACGTCTTAAGGAAAATATGATCTGTGGCCCTGGGATACAAAGGGGTTGCCCAGACAAATAACACAATGATTGACGTTTTCAAATAATGCTGGCCGCGAGCCAAAGTAGCTGGTCAGTCTCGCCCGCCCTTAACCTCAAACCTTTTAGTCACACTTCGAGCAGGGGCGTCATTTGGGGCTACAGGGGAGGGGGCAAATGCCCCCCCCCCTGAATTTAGAATTTTATGTGTATAAATATATTTTTTGTATTTTTAAATGTAAATAATGATAACTTAAGGAAATAAAACTGAAGGTATCTAATTTATACATGCTTAATTTAAAAAAAAAAGATGCAACAAGGTCACTGTCGCCAGAAAACAAAATCTTGCCCCCCCCCCCCTGGAAAACCTGAAATGACGCCCCTGACTTCGAGACACATGTTTACGGTCCAGCACACTGAATACGATTTGTTCGAGAACACAAACACCTTAAAAAGTACCCTGGTTTCTGCAATGTTTATCTTGTCACACCTACCCATTCTTCAACATCCACTTCAGGCTCCAGGAAAGCTGCGAAGAGCCACGCCCACTGTAAAAGATAGACAATCAGTAGTAGTATGAATAACATCAAAATAGACCAGGGTAATACGTTATAAAAGGGTTATTTTAATTTGTATGAGAGTTGTTGTGTGGAATCTTAGGTAGTTATGTAATTTGTAATTATTTTCGTGAAAATTAAATTTCACGGAATGGGTTAGGGCATGAAATTGTGTGGTTGTGGCTGTGGTTGGTCAATTACAGACGCGAGGAAAACTGACGTTTTCGAGAAAGAAGTCGCGGATGTTTGAAACAATCGCTCCTCGAGCCCCGAGGAGTATGTTCACAGGTGCGTTAGTTCACGAGACAGCTGATTTTGATTAGTTCAGAGACACGCCTGTCGGACCTCGTGAAGTTCATGTGCACAAGATACGTGTTTTATCAGTTGTATGCTACATTTATTTGTATTATTCTGGCATATGTTCCAATATTTTTAATATGAGAGGGATTTATTAACTGAATTCAACATTTATTATTAATTGAAGGGTACCATGATTATTAATTTTCACGCAGTATTTCACTGCTAGCTTGTGACGGCCACAGAAGTGTTTGTGACGTCACACTGATTTTCTTGCTGTGAAATTGTATATTAGACATTTGGTTCTCACTTAAAGACTGAGAAATTTGTTTGTATTAGTTGGCAAGGTTTTTATCAGAGAATATGTTGCCTGTTCTATGAAGTAGCGCGAGTGCTTTTTCTTTGTGACGTGATGCGTATGCGAAAGTTTGAGGGGGGAAGGTGGAAGTAAGCGAGCGTTGAGCGTCAGGAGTCGGTTACCAGCCTTGGTTGTGGACGGTTGCGTAATGTGGGCGTGTGGCCCAGTTGAAGTAAGGCAGTGTAACGATGTCTGAGACTACGATCTCGGTAAACTACGGGCTTGTTGGGGCGTGTGGCCCGTTTAGGAATTAAAGTTATGCATAGAAGCCCACGTACGACTAAGAATATACCGTTTAGCGGTGCAGTTGTTCGTGCGAGTAAGCACTGCGACCGACTGTAACTTTATGAAGAGTTTTGCCGCATAAACTACGTGTCATGTTATTGCTAGTTAAGTAATGCGCAAGATGTAGAACGTATGGTTCGTTATATTGTAGCTAATTAATGTAGCAATGTTTGAAGTCGGCGTTGAAGAAGCGGTTGGGCCGGTGGAAATTGTCCCTTGCAGTTCCGTGAAGTGCGACAAGGTTTCCAGCATAGTTATGGTTGACCTGCGTTTTCGAGCTAATTTCAGACTTAAAACCACATATCAAGCCGAAAATTAACTTTTCTGTGGTCAACCATTTGTTAGTCTTTTTATTTGTTTGCGTGCTGAAATCTTACGTCGAAAATTTATGCTGTGATGAAAGGTGAATGGCATTCTTAATTCGTCATTTAAGTCCACCGATTATAATTATTTGGTGCGCGTAAATTTACTTTCCCGTGTTGGCTTTGTGAAACTGGTGAGTTATTGCCGTGGCATGCGGGTTGCCCTAGTTGACGCAGACGCGATGAAGGGCATAAGGTAATGTGACTTTTTATTTTTGTAAAACATACAGCATGTTCGGGCCAATATCCCTGGATCTAGATTGTTGAAGAAGGAAATGATTCTGTATATTTATTGACTTTTATGACAAGGTTTTATTAGCAACTATGGTAAATGTTATCAGGATAGTTATTATAATATCGTTGAAGCAAAACTGCAATTGTTTGGAAGTTTTGCGAAACTAACCGAGTGCCATAAATGCTTAGATAGCGTACTTTTATAGTTACGTTAAAGTAATTGTACTTACTACAGATTGTAATCAGACTTAAATTCAAGTTTGTTATTGTATTTATTTATACAAAGTTACGAGATCATTATTGTTAGTTGAAATTGGCTGACACCAAACTATTAGTGTGGTAATTTGATGTTTAGTCTGTATTTGAAGTATAACCAAGCATTGGTTGCGCAGTCCCTAATGATATTTATAATGTTATCCTTTTTTATTTATAAGCCTGTTGTATTAACGTAAAGCTTTGAGCTACTTGTTGATTTGTTTTGCAAGATCACTATTAAATGTTTTTTTTTTTAATTTTTTTATTTCTATCCGTGATTTAACAATTGTGTTGTGCTTATTTTTGGGTCTTCTTTTATCCTGATCTTAAGTACAACATAGGCTATACTAAATTTTATTTTCACGTCCCTGTCCAGACAAACGAACGTTCGCCGACTCACGGCCTAGCTTAGCCACTGCGACCAATAACACCTTGTAGTACTACCCACAGGAAAAAACCGTACGTATCCACACCCTCACAGTGGTAAAGCTCTTGCACAGTGGGCGCAAATCGTGCAAACCCGCAGTTTAGCTCGACCAGGGACATAAAAATCTTCAACTTTCGACAGTGTCTTCGGTGCTTCATCTCGGACACCGCTGCTTCTCTTCACTCTCGTTGGCCGTTTTGAAAATCTGCATGCCATCTACCTGCGGCATACTAAACAAATTAGCGTCACCACACTAAGTGTAGCACTTAAGTCTAGCCGCTGACAGTTTGCAAGCATTCGGGTATCATCGGAAGTACTCGGCCGACCCTCCTCGAATCAGGGGGTGCCTTCAGCGGGCAAAGCGCTGCGGCAGCGCTGCAAGTGACCGCTACATGTAGCGCTGCTGGCCCCGCTGAATGAATCGCTGCAGCGCTGTGATTATCTTTGGGCGAGGTTTCTGTTTGTTCACAAGTTACCATATGTTTTTAATACATAACCTTACAAAACGTGCTCGCATCTTCATGCAGGTATCAACTTTGTGCATACGTGGAAATTACTTGATTATTAAAATTATACACTATAATTCCGTGGCAATAATTGGTGAAGTGCAAGTGGGAAGTGATAAGTGTTTTGACTGACTTCACTTAAATTCGTGTTTGCATATCTTCACAAGAGAATTAAAAGTTTCGGTATTTTTAAAAGCAGATGTATACCTTCAGAAAAAAAGATAGTGGCTACACAATCTAAAAGTGTTCGGTAAATTGAAGTAGGCCTACATACGAACGTCCACCCCAACAGTGTTATATCTGGTAAGTAATGTGTTATTTTTTTTTTGTTTTCATTTATTATTGTCGTAAAATGTATCTTTTTTTATTAATAGGAAAAAACTCTAAAGAGTATTTTTCAGTCAGGTTCAACATAAATAATTACGTCGTAGTTGGAAGATGATTAATTGAAAAAAAATACAATGATAGGTAGGCAAGTCTGAAAAATGTAAAAATAATCATTTTTAGAACTTGCCATGGAAGTGGAAACTGAATTAAATTTTAGGAATGTAGGCCTAGCAGCATGAATTTGTATTTCTACATACTGTGAGGGTTTATCAGTTCAAGTATAGTAGTATAGTGTAGTATATTCATCCATCAGATATTTTTGTGTAGGCATACATTTTTGCACAAAGATATTGAACGAGTCATGTGAACAAAATACAATTGGTCTGAAAATGTTATACAAGAAATAAATGTAAAATCTTGACATATTCCATAGTCCTGTGGCTCCAGGCACACAAGTGGGCTCAACGGAATGAGAAGCAAATAAATAACATACATAGACTGTTGCTTTCTTAAGGACATGTTTCATTTGGTTGACCTAAATTAGTGTTTCAAAGAGAACTTTAGTAAGCTTGGGCTAGTGTAATATAGCCTACACTCCAAGCTTTAGGGGTAGGACCTAGCTTAATGACAAACACAACTAATTTGGGGATGAATGAAAAAAATGAGATTGTTTTTAAAATGACTGTATGATATATGTAGAGGTGGGTGGAGGGAACAAGTTGCAGGATAACATTGGTAGGGTATGATTGTGCGTTGAAGAAAACAAACTGAAATAAACTTGACAAAGACGGTTAGGTTTACAAAGCAGAAGGTTAGGAGTACTGACATATACACATGGGAAGGACAGGAGGTATAGGAAGCATCCAAATCCAAGTACAACTAGGGATATTGTTGCAAGGAGACTAAAAGGCAGGTAGAGAGTGTTGTGTCTAAAGGGAGAAGGGCTCCAAGTATGCTGGGAAGGATATTAAAGGGTAGTAGTAGTGACTGCTAATATTACGTACAGTATGCAGTATCAGGGTGGAACCTGTACGTGGAATTGGAGATTCAGGACCTAGGCAATGTATAAATATGGGCGTGAAGGATAAATGGAGAGGGGAAGGGAACTTTTGACCATCAGTGATGTTGTCAGATGATAACCAAAATAGAACTAGGTAGACAGTCTATGCTTAGGAGGTCAGCGAGGGAGTGGAATTAGATTTTGGAGGAGTTGGTAACAGTGGAAGGTGAGATGGTTTAGGAGATGTTTGGTGGGTGTTTGAGGAAGAGACTATAGCTTGCACCAGACAGTTGACTAATTTGTATCAAAGTTGTAAAGTGCGATACAAAAAAAAAACTTGTTTTTGGAGAATAAACTAAATTTTATCTATGACCACAGTGTTTGTCAACTGAAGTAATGTGTTCATTAAACTAATTATTTCATGTGTTGTTTTACTGAGATGATTTAACTGTTTCAGGAAAACTGTCGTCAGAGTAATGGAATAACCCTGAGGGCATACCATCTGGGTTAGCAAGTATTGTTTCAACAGTGAGGTACAAGAAGATGGTAACCAGAGACTTGACTGTACTACAACTGACAACAACCAGATAGATCTGAACTGCAGCTTCCTGAAGATGACGTGTCACCAGTTATGGAATTGTGAGATTATATTGAAGACAAAATTTGTGAATTTGGTGTACTAACCGTTATGTATTTTAGAACAAGATTTAATTAAGTGAAAGATGCTGAAGATGACAGTGTTTGTGTCATGGCATTATAAATTATTATTGTGATTCAGCACAAAAGTAGGCCTACTTAGAGTCCCCGTCAAATTAGAAATCAATCTACAACTATGCGCAGAAGATGAAAACGGGGAGGGAAAGTCCATTCCTTCACAAGCGAGGTGGCGAAGGGGTTTGGTAGTTCAGTCTGCCGGCGCTGATCGCTCTAATCACATGCGTTGGTGTAAGTGTATAACGTCTAGCGTGAAAACATCAGCCGGGAAGCATGTGTACATTCTAATAGCAAGTAACAATATAACACAACTTATTGTAATTTTACAGCCGACAAAAATGAACTCATGGAATGTGAAGTGCAAAAAAGTGAAAAGTTATGCAGTCAATGCCAGGAACAAGTTTTTGGTGTTTTTAAGTTCATGGTGAATGAGGAAGTTACTAAACTACCACTTTCTGAGGTGATACGATGAGTGAGTGCTGCTACTGGTATTTTGGCGGCAACAGTTTACAGGACAATCGGGAAGGTGCTATGTTGCCTGACGGTACAGTAAAATCATTTACTACTCCACATAAATGTTGAACATAACAACAAACGAAGACGAAAAAAAGACAATTCTGTAAATCTGGTAGTGAGGCGGACAATAACTTCCACATAACTAATAAGTGTCTACCGATTGTTTAGGCAGTACATGTTAAGTTTGTGACTGACATAGGTTACGAGGGGATAAATCCTCGTTAAGGCGCCTCCTCTTGAAATTGGTGTATTGCTGGGAAAAATTACTATTCCCTACATTTTGTATTTCTATGTATAGTAATTCCGTAATTCACTGTGTTTAATGTAGGCTATGTGTGTAATGTATTAGCCTACCAGGGTGGGTTATTTGAACCTTCCCCAGCCCGCGGTGGAGGCCTTGCCTCATTGACAAAGTCAGTGTGATTAAATGTTATAACGAACCAATTGTTGTACCACAAGTCTCTTAAATTGTTCTGTGTTTTCATTGCTATAACTATCATAATATTTCCAGTTATGCTCGTCATTATTTTTCTGTGTTGTGATTTGTGAACAATTCATTCACACGTTGGATAAAGTAAAATGTACATAGTTCCTAAGTTTTTGTCCATCGATCTTAAAATAACAAAGATGAGGTAGATAACATAAAACTATTTTACTAGAAGGGCGGCACAAAGCTTCTTTTCATTACATATTTCTCTGTAACACCACACGATCTGCTCTTACATACATACAGTATGTCTGTGCAACTGTATTGCAGCTGTGACTGTCACGATTGCGGCATTGAGAGCACATAACGGTACATACACTACATTTTCAGTAGCTCGGATATTATTACCTACCATACCCTCCCTCACACGTTTTCTCCCCCTTCTTGGCTATTGCTAGATACCTCCCATACAGCCCTACCACCCCTCAAACTATGCGAAAATTATCACCTCTCTTGAATTTCACTCTACTTTAGCTTACGTCATGTTCTAATATATTTTATATTTTGCATCAAAGCTAGTCAAGTATCTTTTTTGATTAATTGAGCAAGTCTGCAAATGAATTATTTTGTTAGTGACAGACAAGATTTCAGTGATATGATACAGTTGAGATTGTGGTTGGGTATAAAATTCAATATGTTGTTATTATCATTGTAATGTTTGAAACACATGCAATCACTTTGATTTTTAATGACACATGACATTTGGAAGAGTGGACTTTTCCTAACTGCTACAGGAATATAAAACTATTACTTCTTGGAAATATGATGTACACCTACTTGATTTAAAGATTTTACTAATTAAAAAAAAGTAAATTTGACAGGCCTAGGGCATAGTAAAGTACTGACAATGGTTTTCTAGTTCATTTTGAACATGTGTGATATAAATAAACATAAACACATAAATGAACTAGCTATTCACTTCATGACTAACATGTTGGCAGAATTTGCGTAATTTTGAGAATTTTAAAAAGAGCAGTGTTGTGTGCATATAGTTTGTACTATGTTTGAGTTGTATTTAATTTTTAGAATTCGTTTTCAATAAATGCTTTAAAATATTATCTGTGCTATTTGTGAAATTTGATTTGTAATGTTCTTGTACATTGTGTCATCATCTCTACATTCCACAAACTACACAGTGCTGTAAAGATACCATAATTAGAGATGATGGTTTATAGCAGGAAAACTTGACTGTCTGCTGTATTTCAACACAAGTTCAGCTTACCAGAACATTACTGGCTTTATCTTGTATTTGGAGCTGTTACCCTATCTGACTGAGCCAATAAAAATCCAGATATCGCAATATTTGATGCCTGCTATTGATCTGCAGATTGCTACACTGTGTCAGAAGTATATCACTAAATCATATACGTTGCAAGAAACTACAGTGTCTTAAAGGGTATGTTCGCACAAAATACTTTCGCGATATACCATCATCTCTAACTATAATACGTACACACCATAATTTATTATTTTCTCAAGAAGAAACAGTGCTAAATCACATGCAAAAAATGTGTAACTGGTACACACATTTCATATGTAAGCAAAAATAAATAGGAGTAGTGTTCCAGTGATAGTAATACAGTACCAACAATAATATAGACACACACATTCAGCGATGCGACAAGCATTATCGCCAAGCAGCAGTTAACTGTCAGGCTGACGTTTATAACGCATATGATGTTTGTGTGATGTTACAAAATAAAGTTCTATTAACCTTCAGTGTCACTTACAATGTGAACTGTTTATGGGCTAGCTGTGCATGTTTTTTTAACATCACTGTACCAGTAACTGATTTTCAACCGTTCAGTTGAAAAAAACCTACCGTAACATACAAACGCAATGTAGGCATACCTAATAAAAACGAATGTGCAGAAATCTTTAATTCTACTGATATATTCAGCGGTCCACCGTAATACGCTTGTCAAATTAAATTATGTTTCGTGGTTGAAGTAGGCCTACATTTGAGTACAAATGTTTCCCACACACACCTTGCAGGTGCAGATGGTTGTGTGTCCTAGACCTACTCAAAGTTGGTTTGGTAAATTATTTCCATTTTTGACAATTTAGAAGTAACAGGTAAGTACAATATTGGTCCGAGTGAAAAAATTACAAACTTGAACACATTTTGCTGGTACAACAGTCACGTTTCAGGAGGATATGGAGCAAACAAGGTGGGCCATCAGAAACAAAATGAAGATTAATTTGAAAAAGAAAAAAAAGGTAGTAAGATTTACAAAGCGAAAGAAAGGGGACGTTTTCAAATTGGGAAGTTCTGAGTAGAACTACCTTGGGGTGGTGTTACAAGGTGATCTTGGGTGGAAACTAGTGCAGAGAGTAGTTTATAACGGGAGGATGGTTCTGCGTATGTAGGAAAGGGTTCTGTACAGAGTCAACACTGAGGTGAAGGAGAAGACGTATGGCACTATGGTTGATCAAATGCTAGAATGTGCTGCATCTTTATGGGACCCACACATGGAAGTGGAGGTGAGAGAACTAGAAAGGGTTAAGGGCAGGTGGAGAGGAAAGGAGCAGGTCAGAGAAGATGAAGCTAATTTTAGGCCATCTCTGAAGGAGATGGGCTGCTATTCCCTGAAGGAAAGGACAGGGTTGAGAGGCTCGTCAGACTCTTTAGAGTATTAAATTAGGATGGAGAAGGGTGGGGTAAGTTGAAGGTGAGGTTGACTAAAGGAATGTAGGCAGAGGTAGAAGAAACAATTCTGATGGTCCAGAGGGTTTGGAGGATGGAGAGAGGAAGACAGTCCATGCTGGTGAGAGAGGGCATTACATAGGTTGGGACACTTGAGATGAAGCTATGGAAGACAACTGCTACCTGGCATCAGCCTAATTGCAAATTGAATGTTATGTTGGTGGGTTTTTGAATGATGGTTTATTTGGTTATAGATTTCAATGTTTAAACTCTGTACCTTCCATACACTAAGCTGAAACGTTAAGGAATAATTTACATTTTTGCAGCTTTGTCATGGAAATTTGTGTTTGGAGAAAAGTGGAACGGGGTTGGCAGTCTATGCATTGGGTGTAGGTGAATGAGTGGAATTTAACTGTGGAGTTGTTTACAGTGAAGCAGGTTAGAAGTGTTAGGAAGGGCCTTATAAGTAAGTGATGGGGTAGGATGAAATTACCACAAGGCGTTTTTGGAATTGCAAATGTAAAGTTACTTTTATTAGTTGCCTTGTTCAAACTCATTTTCCCCTTTCATGTTTTGCCAAATTATGCATTTAGATTATTGTTTATGCTCTCATCTCTACTTAACTGTGTTGTCAGTTGCCAGATAACATTTGACGTATAAAAAAGACAGTTTGTGATAAGTTTAATATTTCTTTTTTGCCACAGGGAATGTAGGTTAATATTTATTTCACACAAATTAGCAACAGAGCTGTAAACTTAGTTATACATAAAATTGAAATACAAACCATCTTGGCCTCTGCACAGTTTTAAGACCTTGTTACCGAGTTTTGCAGTGATTTTGAAAATATTTTTTTTGCTGCTACCTAATAATCATAAAAATTTTGCACCACAGTTTTGACACTTATATTTTATAATTTGTAGTTGAATTTTTTGGTAGAAATGTACTGAACGATTTTTTAGATTTCATCACTCAAAGTACCACGTTTTTTGTCATCAAAATAAGCAAAATATTTTTTTTCTGACGAATGGTACATTATTTTTAAAAACGCATCCACAGTATTGTGCATCGTGTGACTGCACATTGACAAAAATTTTTTCTAAAATTTCGGTTACAAAATATTTAAGTTGTTGTCACCAGTCTGAAAAAAACTCGTTGACAAACCCTTAAGAGAGATGCAGCTGGCAGGGCTACTGGAGGATTCAGTGCAGGTGGTTGATGAGGGGAAGCAAAGGGTTTCCTGCTTTATATTTTTTGAAATGACCTTTGATATGCTACCTCGTGGAACACTGATATGGAAACTGGACAGCAAGGGGCTGGTTGGCTCAATATACTTCCTGAAGGGACGAACACGAGAGTGTGAAAGCGGGGGAATCCTTATTGGAGGAAGGGGAGGTTACGTTAACAGTTCCATATGTTAGTGTGCTGGGCCCCTTGTTTTTTGACGTTACAGTAAGTGTTCTGGTGGCAATGGTGACTGGTAAAATGAGGCTGTTTGCATATGATTGTATATAGGGAGGGCAGAATCAGTTACAGGAGGATATTGAGCGAGTGGGTGGACAGAGAGGAACAAAATGAAAATAAATATTTGGAAGGCATAGTAGGTCCACAAGGAAGAGAGCAAGATATTACGGCATGTACAAATGGCAGGAGATAGAGAAAGGTTCAGAATACAAGTACTTGGGGGGTGATGATTCTGGTACAGAATATGAAAGCAGAGAGCAGTATCAAAGGGGAAAAGGGCCTTATAGGCGGTTCAGGATAAAGTGAGCACTAAAATAAGCCCTGTTAATGATCTATTTTCAGCCAATTCGTATATTTCTGCGTGTAACGGCTAACGACGGGAAATGTCTAACCTCTCTGGACACGTGACGTGATGCTTGCGAGTGTAAGATAAATTGTGCAGTCGGTAGGTACGTATGAAGTTTGATAAAAAATTTTTTATTAATTGTACAGAATACAATTTTATCTATTTTGGTTGATTTTGTTTCAGTATAACTGTATTTAAGTAGGAAAATAAACGGAAATATATTACGTAATTTCGCTGCCAACCGTACAAGCAGTAAGGAGACTACACGTACAGTTGAATTATATGAAGTAACGGCTAGTGATATTTTTCGAAGGTTACGTTTTTAGTGCTCACTTTATTCCGAACGACCTATTGTTATGCTGGTAAAAATCTTTAAGGAAGTTGGTGGGGAAGTGAAGGAGAAGGCTTTATAGGACAATGATTAGGCAATTATTGAAGTATGCTGCTTCAGTCTAGTACTCATACATGGAAGAGGAGATGAGGGTATGGGAAAAGGTGCAAAGAATGGTAGCAAGATAACAAATAAATGGGGAAGGTGAGAGTGAGGACGAAAAAAATTCAGACCACTTATACTGTTAAGGAGTTGGGTTGAGCCTTCTGAATGACAGAAGATTATAAATGCTGGTCAGGATGTATAAAGGGGTGAATGGAGTGGGAGGGTGGGGAAGGTTAAATGAGTACTTAACTAGGTTGTTGTACATGGCTAGGGATACAAGTAGCAGAAAGTTTCATGGGGTTTGAAGGACAGAGTATGAGACACAGAATGGTCTAGGAGTGTAATGATTTTAGGGGGAATTGGTGACGATGAGGGTGGGGTAGTTCAGGGAATTACTGGAATGTGAGGTGGAGTAAGTAAGTATTCCAAGAGGTGCTTGCCACTCGATGAATGTCCAGTTGTAAGCCTGTATCTATACTGTTTTATTTTATACAGTTGACCACAACAGGCTTACTATTGTATTATAACCAAAACAGTCAACATAGTCCATCCTTGTCCTCTACATTCTGAACCCAGTCTTTAAATGAAGCCTTGTTAACCTTTGAACACTTTTGAAATACGCAGAAAACTAATGAATTTGCGATCTACGAGTACTGAAGATTTCGAAAGCATGTTTAAAAATCTAACCTACGAGTCTTCTACATAGACGCGGAATTTATTAATGTATGGATCATCTATTTCCACGCACAGTCCAATCCGCTGGACCTAGAAATGTGAAATTTTGAAAGGGACTTTCCCTTACTCCATAATCACCAACTAAGAAAGTTTTTTTTTTCTAAATTTTAAAATTAAGGTAAATTAGTGAGATGTGGTGAAATATGTTCTTTCCATTAATCCTCAATAGCGGTTAAACCAGTTGAGATGTCAAGGTACTTTTTACTTCAGCATAAAGCTTACAAAAATTAATGTTACCTGATTGTTTATATTATTTTTAATCTAAAAATTAAGGTGTTGAAAAGCTGTAAAATTAAATTTCAAGGAATTTCCGATAACTTTTAAACCCGTTGTGAAATAGAATTGAATGTTGTTGCAAAATCAAGCCTAAAAGGCAGTTTCATGACTTTTTGAAATTCAGCCTCTAAGAATATTTAAAAATCGGGGGGAGGGGTTACCGCCAAATTGTAATTGTTTTAATAATGTTTATATTTTTGCGAGATTCGGTTTGTTTTGTTGATATATTTTGTTACTATTTTTTACAGTAATGAAAATGTTTTAGCCATTACAGTTGCATAAAACGGATTTATACAAGAAAACCAAAATCAACTGACTTAAAGAAACAAATTAATTCACTCTGAAGAACAGTGTCACGGGTTACATTATGACATGTAAAAAAACCGGCATTGACATTTTTCGTATTAAAAAAAATGGCTGAATATTGGCAATATTTTAAAGAAACAAAAAATATTCATGGAGTTTTTTTTATTAATATCTTGACATAACCTGTGACACCACTGTTCTTCAGTGTGAAATTATTTCATTTCTCTAAGTCAGATGGTTTTCGTCTCTTGTATAAAACAGTTTTTACAAATTTGGGCGTGAGTTACCGCTATACAAAATCTAGGAAATCTAGAAACTTTTCATGACTGTAAAAACAGACACAATGTATGTCTATAAAGTAAAACATGTATCGTACAAATATAAAAAATTATCTAAAACTTTAAAATCCTGCAGAGAGTCTTTACCCCAGCCCACTTAATCTACTGTATCTCTTAGACGAGTTGAGTTATTGATATGATTTATGAATAGGAATTAAACTTAAGTAAATACCTAATAAGCGATTTAATATAATTTTTTAATTCGACAGTTTAAGTGGTGAAAATACGTAAAATGTTACAGAAATCCCGAAAATTAGATATAACCAAGGAGAAACAATTTTAAAGTTGTTACTTTTGTCGATCTATTGATACGTGTACCACTTCGGGCACAGACCTGTATGTACACAATTGATTTTTAACAATTCTGACGACCTTTCTTGACATTAGTTTGGGACACTGGTAGGAGTTTTAGGATTCAAATCCCGTGTAAGTAACGTCAACGGGGAACTACTGTGCAATTATAGACGCACATATTAGTGGCAGCTGGCAGAATTGCAGGGAAAACTGGAGATCCATGAGAAAAGTAACCGAACTGCGGCGACGTACAGGCACGATTATCACATGTGAAAATCCTGTTGACTGCCGGTGTAATCGAACCCAGATTACAATCATGTTGATAATTTTTAAAAGAACAGTGAGCAAAGTCGTGGCTGGGCAGCTGGTAAAAATTACAACAGATTTCGGCCTTCTACAACATAAATAACTACACAACATCGTAGCTGCCGAACAGTATGGTATAGATAAGCTGTTCACTGAACTTGGAACCGAATTTCAGTAACGTAGCGAAGATGATAGTAGCCGAGCGGTCATAGAGAAGACCGAACCCTGGAATGGGACGGAAGCTTGACTGATCCTGGTCAACATTGTGAACTGATTATTAAAATATTTACAGTTTAAAATGCGGTCTGCTTAGGTGTCAAGTCGGGGTGATATGAGAAAATTCCAACACTTTCAGTAGGCTTGCCTAGAACATTTACTCAAACTTTTAAGTTAATAGTAGTTTCACTGTACGAGTTAAAGTCAGTATAAATATAAAATTAGACTAAACATACCTCTTATTATATTGTATTTCTTTGATTTTTGTATTTTTACGTATATGCACTAATGTGTATGGGGGTACACGTTATATTTTGTAACCCACTATCAAATTTTGGGGGAGTAAATTGTACCTCTGTACCGCCCTGTTCCTACGCCACTGTTTCAGAGCATTGTACGCAATATTGGTATGCCGCAGACTATGTCAAGAAAAATAATAGTTTGTTTAACTAGGCCTTATTGCTCAAGTATCCAGATAGAATCATCGCGTGTTAAGACAGACCATACAAATGGCATTTAGGTACCAATTACAGCTTCTACTAAAAGTTTATGAACACCATTATGTTTAACTAACCAAACTTTTTGGCCTTATAATTAATCCTACTGGACCTGATTATAAATTTCGCGTGGATAACTGTTTCAGGCTATGTTCAGAGTACAATTTGTAAAAAAACACAATTAAAAATAGGACGGTTTGTTTAAAAGTTATCCTTTTTTTAGTTTTTTATAAATGACATAATTTTTTTACACCTTAATACTTTTCCGGAGATGTAAGAAAATATAGCAATGTATGATACATATCCTAATTTTTTGGGCGGAAACGTAAAAACCTAAAAATAAAATTATAACCTCAGAATAACTCTCTATTTTTATTCTACAAAATAAGCATAATATTAAACTAGTATTTTATTATTATTATTTAAAAAAATAGGGTAACTTTTAAACGATCTGTCATATTTAAATTTTTTTAACAAATTAAACTCTGAACGTAGCCTGAAGCAGTTACCCGTATGTCATTAATAATCAGCTCACATAGGATTAATTTTAAGGCCAGAAACTTTTGTTAATTTAATATACTGGTGTCCTTGAACTTTTGGTAGAAGCTGTAGACATTTTAAATAACACGATATTATAGAATAATATTTTGTCAACGTTGGATTAATTGCTTGTATTACGGAGTTTGAGAAATTTTCACGTTTACACAATTTGAATATTGGAACATAAATGTTTGAAATTTCACTTGTTCACTAACGCGTCGTTGTGAAACGTTATGCTACATAGTATACAACAATATTCAGCAAGTTGTGCGTTCATACATTACAGTTGACAGTTGTTAAATATGGGATTAAATACAGTAACGTAGGGAACAGCAACATAAAATGTTTTAATAACTTTACACCTCATATATGTTTGCACTACGTAATATATGTTAATAATCAATATGTTAATCACTTGTCAGTTAGAACTGCCTTGTTAGGTATTACCTACAGAACAAGAAAATATGAGGAATTATTATCCTTACGTCACGTTCTTCTGACAACGATGCTGTGACTACATTTATCTTATGTGATACGTGGCTGCCAAGTGAGCTTTGATGGTAACAATCTACGTTAGGTCCCATAGACGGAACCACATGTGCAGTCGTTTCACACGGGATAATGACAACTGTTTCTGTCAAACTGGGTGAAAGTGGCCGTTTGAGACTGCCTGGACCAACAACGCACAACATTATTCTGTAATCAGGATCAAGTTTACCGCTTGATGTTAGATATTTAGTGTCTGAAATACTTGTTCTATGGTTGTTTCTGAAGGTTTTTATTGTAAATAATCAGTACAGTGATGGCGTTGCAAGTTTTGTTCGTGCTTAGCAGATGTGAAGTTAAGTCACAATGGATCAGCAGTGGACTGCCAAAGAGGGATAGAAGTATCCCGGTAAAACTCACTGGGTCACTCCAATGTTCGGCAATTGTTCTATATGTAAAGATGTAAGCGAATAAGTCAGATCGTAACGTCACCGCGACTGCCAGTTAAATATTACCGTATTGTTACAATACACATTAGTTTCAGTTCGCAGTATGAGAATGAGAATACATGTGCATTGAATATTAACATTTTGATATAATATAGGTAACGGTTATTGTCTGATTATTTGAAAATTTGTGTACTTTCGTAACTTCGTTACTGTGTTTTACAAATACGTTTTCTATCTTCATGTTTGAGTAATATAAATTGACATGTGTCACTTTTGCATTTACTAAATGATTTGTGCGCCGCACTGGTTCAGCCAGTATACAGTGTCTGGACGCTTGAGGAAGGTGTGAACGGGCGATGCTCCAATCCTACAACACAACCTGTGCCCAGCGCAGTTAGAGCGCACCGCTATTCGTTGTTCTGCAGGTTGCCTAGATGCCAGGCTCCGCTTGCACACAGCCGATGATTGCCGAAGTGGACTTTGATTATTTCAGTGGCCCACTTTTTGTGTCCATGACTGTACGTGTACATGAAGTACATGTTAAGATGAAAACTTCAAGTATAAAATTCCAGTGTGAAGTTTGCCAACATCAGTTTACTCAGAGTGATACTATTAAAATACATTTTTGAACCTGCAGAAGAGCTTCTCCATATACATCGTAGGTTCTGCACATAGCACCACAGGCACCACACTTAGCACTACAGACACCGCATTTAGCTCCTCATACAACTCTGCAAGCTCCTCTTCATACTCTCCCTAATGCTCCACACATAGCTCCACATGATCCGCAATCAGCTCCGTAGGCACCAGAATTAGCACCACAAGCAGCACCACAAGCACCGCAGGCACCACAATTAGCACCACAAGCACCACACACAATTAGCACCACAAATAGCACCACAAGCACAACAATTGGCACAACAAGCACCACACTCCATAATTCACAATTCATTCCACAGAATATACAATAAATTTTACAGACGAAAAACATTAATGGTGTGGTCACGTTTTTACGTTTTTACAGGTGTGGATCTCCACTGTTCGCTCGCACTCAATTCTAGACGACTTCCCTTAGGAATCAGAAGACTCTTCATTTCCGAGGTCGCAGGTCCTGTCCCTCATCGCCTTAAATGTCAAGTCGAGGAGTCGAGTGGAGACTGTTAGTAATGCAGCCAATAGTTGCTAACAGGGAATAATACTTTCCTCTTTTCTTCTTACGAAATATTTACAAAGAATAAATCTTACAACTTGTACCTTTACCTTCCCTCCTATGATTATTCTGTTGTTAATTATTTTTTAATTGCTGCATTTCATTAAATAATTTTCAACCTAGTTAAAAAATATATTTACAAATATCTTGCCGCATTTTATTCAATATTAATTTAAATCATACTAAACTTTTTAAAATATTTTTTTAATGCCCGACATCATTTAGTCAAATATTTTCCTCATTTGTATAAATTACTGGCAGTATTTTCTTATAGGGAAACTGTTACTTCCCCCCCCCCTTCTCTACCAAAATAGTAGTTGGCACATAACTAATATTTTTTTTTGTGTTCATATTTTTTTCAGTTGCTGAAAGCCCATAGTCAGCATGGACGGTGGAGGTGTCGGTGAAATCTCTTCCGTTTTTCCTCTTCCTTCCGGCTCCACATCAGGAGCCACTTCTTCTTCGGTGAGTCAGACTCCTATCCCCACGTTAAGCTGATTTTTTTGTAACAGGGTATTTACATTCCGGTATAACCTCATGAGACACGAAGCCAACTGCCCCGACAATTTTGTTAGTAGTGAGGTAGAGTATGTTTGCGACAAGTGTGGGGCACATATAACACGTAAGGATAGTTTATAATGGCACCTAGGTACGTGCCAGGGCGTGGTGAAACAGGCTGCAACACACAACTGCAAATTTTGTAACAGTTTATTTGCGAATACTAGTGATGCGTGTAAGCACGAGTCAGGATGTAGTTTTAATGCTAATAAGACAACACTAACATGCAATAATTGTAGAAAGTCAGACACTAGGACAAGCAACTTAAATTCACACATGAAGAAGTGTAATGGTCCGACTCCGCCCCCAACAAAGAAGAGGCAAGTAGCTCCAACACCCACACCAACACAACAGCAGGCTGCTAGACCGAGGATCGTAGCAGGGGCAGGTCAGCCAACTGGCAATGGATTAATTTTAGCTGAAACCGCATTCAGGTCAAATTTAAAGACTTGCGTTGGAGAAAATATTTGTGATCAGGACAAGGGCATTTGCTCATATCTGGAATAAGCACAACCAAATTTTATTGGGCAGCTGCAGCAAGAGTTACAAGTTAATGGTCCCATAAAATTTAACGTATTTTTAGAGTGCGAGTGTACAAAGCCTGAGCCCCATGGAGAAGAGAATACCAGTGGAGCCTTCAAGACGAAAAGTATACATATTTACAATGAGCACAATATTGATGAATCAGTGACTGCAACAATTGAAAAGATATGCCAAGAAGTGCACGATTACAAGACTCGTGGCTCTGGATGGACATTAGGTGCAGCGAGACGCATTCAGTTGCGCATTAACAAATTAGAGCCAACAAGAGCCTCTAGTTACATCTACCTGCCCGCACCAATCAAGGAAAAACATGCAAAAATATATCCACAAAATACAGACAACGAGTGTTTTAAATGGGCGATTTTAACAAGATATGTTGGCGGGGAAAATGTGCGATATGTCAACAAGAGATACAAGGATCTGGAAAATTAATTTAATTTCGAACGAATTGAATTCCCCCCTCCACTGCACCACATTAAAATTTTAAGAGAAATAATCCTCCAGTGTCTGTCAACATATTTATATTAAATGATGAAAACCAAGCTGTGCCACGTTGAGTTACTTGCGAAGAAAAAGAAGAGCATTTTGATTTATTGTTATTGACGACAAAAGAGAAGAACTCGCACTTCTGTTACATAAATTATTTCTCAAAACTAATCAGAAAACAGATAACTGCTCAGAAAGAAAAAAATTACGTATGCAAGAGGTGCTTCAAGACCTACGATGACAGATTGAGAGTGAGGGGAAAAAGCGGAAATGAAATGTTGGAAAATCACATGAAGTATTGCAGCCAACACGCACCTGCAAAGATAGAAATGCCACAGTGTGAGAAAAATGGAATACTGCCAATACTAAAATTTTTCAAATTTTCAAAATGCAGACAAGATGCCTATTATGATTTATGCGGACTTTGAAGCCATGCTTGTACCGATACCTACCTGCCAGCCAGACCCTGAGAAATCATATACCTACTCATACCAAAAACACAAAGCCTACAGCTATACAGCTATTGCCTGCATGTACAGATAGGTAATGATGTAATACCTGCCGCCAAGACAACAAGCCTACCAACCGAGCCGATCATGTACACTTGTGAGAATGCTGAAGAAAAATTTATTAAGGACATTGAGGACATCGGGAATAAAGTAAAGAATATACATGGGTCGAGCTAGCCGATGAAGCCCCTGAATCACTTGCAACTGCAACACCATCAGACTGCCAACACCTTCTGCTACTGTGAAGAGCAATTTGCTGATAAAAATGGGAAAGAGATGGACCATGACCACTTCACTGGCGAATACAAGGAACGTGCATGTAACAACTGCATCAAACTGAGAAGAAGGCCGCAGAAATTGCCAGTACTATTTCACAATTTGACATACGATGAAAATTTCAGAATAAAACAGTTTTGGCTATGATTAAAAAGAAATATTTATAATCCTGTACAGTGAAGAAAAATTAATTACATTTTCAAAATCGCTGGGGGAGAGATTTACCATACAGTTGATTGATATCTTCCGATTTATGTATGCAAGCTTTGCCACATTAGTCGACAACTTACCACGCACTGAATTTAAGAATACAATGCAATGTTTTTATGATGAAGAAATAGAACTTGTGACGAGAAAAGGAGTCTTCCCATATGACTACATTGACAGCCTGAAGAGACTGGAAGAGACACAGCTACCCTCCAGCGAAAAATTCTATAATGAACTTACAGATACAGAAATTACAGAAGAAGATTATGACCATGCAAGGGAAATTTGGGAAAAATTCAACTGCTCCACTCTGAAAAACTACGCTAACATATACCTGAAAACAGATGTACTGCTACTGTCTGACATATTTGATAACTTTCAGAAATTATGTTTAAATACTTATGGCCTCGACTGTGTCCGCTATGTGAGCGCACAAGGGTTTGCATTTGATACCATGGTTAAGAAAACCAAAGTCGAATTATTAGAGTTGCTTACAGACTATGATAAATATTTGTTTACCGAGCAGGGTATTCGAAGAGGAGTCGCTCAGTGTGCAAAACGCTACAGCTTGGCAAATAACAAGCTTCTGCCAGAAATATTGACGCCACAAAGCCTCCTGTCTAACTCCAGTATTTCGACGCAAATAATATATATGGATGGGCCACGTCGCAACATCTGCCCATCCGCGACTTCCAGTGGCTGGAAAATGTGGACATTGACATCACCAGCATCTCTGACAATGGTCTACGTGGATATATACTGGAGGTAGACATACCTGCTGACCTACACGAAGCTCACAAAGACCTGCCGTTCCTGCCTATCAAGGAATGCCCGCCTGGATCTAAACAAACCAAACTACTAACAACACTGGCAGATAAGAAAAAGTATATTGTACATTACACAGCACTAAAGCAAGCCTTAAATCACTGTATAAAATAAAGATAATCCATAGAGTACTACAATTTGAGCTGTAAAATTGGCTGAAATCTTACTTTGACATGAATACTGAAAAATGGCAGGCAGCAAGGAACAGTTTTGAAAAGGATTTCTTCAGATTACTTAATAATTCGGTCTTCGGCAAGCTGATGGAAAACCAGAGGACGAGACAAGTCATGGAGCTAGTGAGCAATGGACGATGAGTGAAAAAGCTTATTTCGAAGCCAACATTCAAGTGCGGGACAATTTATAACGAAAACTTAACACTGATGAAAATGGAAAAAGAAAGCATAATATTTCACAAACCCATATGTGCAGGCTTCTCAGTACTGGACATTTCAAAGACTTTAATGTATGAATTCCACAATAGTGAAATGAAGAAAAAATATGAAAACAATTTAAAATTATTGTATACAGATACATTAATTTACGAGATACAAACTAAAGACTTTTATGCAGATTTAGCCGCAGACCCAGCACTCAGGGCTGAAATGGACTCCAGTGACTATCCCTCCACTCACCCTTGCTACTCGCCCACCAATAGGAAAGTGGTGGGCAAATTTAAGGGGAGTGCGGTGGGGAGCAGATAAATGAATTTGTGGGTCTGCGGGCCAAAATGTATACATATAAATGTGGAGGCAAAGTTACAAAGAGGGCAAAATGTGTTAAGAAAAGTAGCTTGAAACATAAAATTACATTTGATGACTATAAGAGAGGTATAATGAAGCAACAGGTAGTTAGAGTAGGTATAAACAATATTCGTTCTATAAAACATGACATATACACTCAATGTTCTAATAAATTAGTGCTCACATGTCAGGGCAATAAAAGATTTATACTAGATAATAGCATAAATGCAGTTCCACATGGTTATATAGAGCAATAAATACACATCACATTCCATATTTTTTTTTCCTAAGTCGTGAGGGGAAAGAGTAGATTTTCTTGTCGTACAACTCTGATGTCTGGAGAGTGCTTTTCATTTGCTACACATCTTCGTGTTGAAGATTTACACACACACATCCATGTCATAGTGTTTCTGAACCAATATATATTACGTTTTTAAGCATACATAAGGTTATTCTTTATATGCTCAATGTCTGGAAAGTAATTTAAGGCTATTCTTCATACCACACTACCCACCATGCTTGGGGAAGTAATTAAATTTGCCATAAATTTCTCTGAGACCTTATCTTACAACCTGTGTCAGGTGGGAATTTTGCTGTCACTCTCTCTCCCTCTAAATAGCATTTTTCCTTTGCGACATTTTTAAGCTTGGAGAATGTACTGGTAGGGTAATTTTATACCTTGTCCTGGGAGTTTAGGTAGGTCCTCACCCTGGGTGTTTAAATCGGAAGCGATTTCGCGTCCCCCTAACCCCTGAGCTTACTTTGAAAATTTCCTTATTATCAATAAGTTTGAAAGGGGACTAGTTGCACTAAATATATTCCCTGGATGATAAGTGCAGTGTGAATTCAGTTGCGATTTTTACCTATCTCACATCCCCAACTTTTTCTCTCTTCACTTCCCTGGGATTTGGCAATGTTATAGCCTTTCCTTATGGGTGTAAGAAGAAAAAAATATGGTGTTGATACATTTAAGATAAAGGAAATAATATCGTAGGTGAAAAAAAAAAAACAGTCCTGAGTGTGTAATATTTTATCGCAAAATGTCATAATTACGACTACGATTTTTTGTCTGTGTACTCGTGGTGAGGATTTCGCATACATGCTATCGCCTCCGACTCGGGGACCGGTTAAGCCAATTCCGTTTCTCGGGGGGTGATCAACATGATCCATGCTTGAGAAACACAGATGAAAATATACTTGTAACATCAGCAGCTTAAGTGTGTGGGATATTGAATCTGACTTGGCTTTTACACTATACGAAAGTGTGTGTTCAGTGCTGCTGACAGGTGATCAATCCAACAACAACATAGAACAACAACACCAGACAAGTTCCACACTGAAAAGAACTGAAAACCCACAAAACAAGACAACCAAGATTTACTGGCAACCAACAAGACCAAAAGAAACCGCAAATATAAAATGAGCATTCAACAAAGAGGTTAAGTTGCCACAAAATATGGTCACTAATAAAACAACCAAGTCCCAAACCAAAGTCATTCCAAATGTGATCCACACTAAAAAAGAGAAGAGACAGAAAGTAAAATATGACCAGCAATATAAAAATAGTTTTTATAGAAGACCAAAACTATTGCAATGTCTATCATGTCTCAAGGAGAAGACAACACGAAGTGACTGTGTCCCATACTGCAGCCACACAAAACGTGCTCACAACACATGTGAAAAACACGAGTACCTAAGTACAAAAACGTGAGGCCAAAACCCAAAAACATGAAAAGACAAAAACTTTTAATGAAATTTAAAAATTTTAGCATATGTTAAGAAAATTGTGTTACAAATAAATTTTAATTCAGTGAATAAAACAAATGCACTAGAGATTACTCATAAAAATGGGAATTAAAGTTTAATTGTAGTGCATATAAATAATTAAGTTTTGTTTTAACTGTGTATGTAAAATTTAACTCAATGTGTGTAAAGAAATATTACTTTCGAAACAACAGTGAATAAAGTAAGTGCGTCAAAGAAAACAAAATATGATGAAAAATTTTGTCAAAATTAGCAAGAAAAAGGAAAGGATAAGACACTACCTTAAAGAGATGACCAACCCTGGTACCACATAGCAGCAACTGAGCAGGAAGCCAACTACACCAATTCCGCTAGAAGTAGCTGGAATAGTATAGCACTGCAGGGTTCACACCGGGGGAAAAGCAGCTACTCCAGATAGATCAGTGCAACCAACCAATCCACCCAAGATGCACCAGAACTGTCACCAAAAAACAAATAGACAAGTATACATGCTTTTGAAATAAAACCTGTAAGAAAAGGACCAAATTATTACCATCACCACATTAAACATCTAAACAGATGACCATAGAAAATTATGCAAGGTCAAAACTATTAAAGCAATTCAAATGATCCTATAACAGACAACAAACAAACAATAGACAAACTGGAAAAAATTGTGTTAGATAATACCGAACAGTAATATATATATATATATATATATATATATATATATATATATATATATATATATATATATTATATAATCAAATAAAGAAATATTGCAAATTGAATGTAGGCCAAGTACCAAAGTCACAAACAGATGAAAATTGTCAAATGTTTATAATAAACATGAGTTCTGAAATGTTTAAGTAGTTAGGCTTAATATAAGGCTCAAAATAAAACTAATTAACCCACATAAGACCTTGAGAACGAAAATAAGAATGTGCATAGATTAAAATATAAACACGCTGGGTTAGTCACTATACCAACATGAAACAATCCCTAAATCAAATAAACACAAAGTTGGAATATACAAATAGCAAAACAGATGTTCAAATATATATTGAATAAGCCTCAAACACAAACAGCCAAAATCTGCAGAAAGAAATTGTAATGCACTGCAGTACGAAACAAATTATAGCCCTAAATATAAAATACCTGAGAGAGACAGCTCAAGGTTGCAGCGATCAAATATGAAACAGGAGAATGTGTGTGCATATCCAAGTACGACACAGAATATAAAATTCATCAAAATATTATTATTCAAATAAAATGTTGCACAAGATACTTATGAGTTACGAGTCGTAAAATAGAATCAGAATAATTATATCCTTGGCTGAATATATCTAACCACACACAAATAAAATTTAATCACCAAAACGTTAATAAGGTTATAAATATCGAATATATAATATGAAATATGTAAAAGCTAAACTAAACTAAAAGTACGCCGAACCGAAGTGCCGAATGTAAAATGTAAACATGCAATACTACCAAATTGAAATACGTGAGTTCGAAGTTGGCTACTCTGCGACCACAACATGACGGCCGTGAAAAAGACGACAGAAGACGTTAAGTACAGCATCTAGCATCAGAAATATCAATTACATGTACGTTAACGGAAAGAACTAAACAAACCAATTTTATTTTCTGAAATATTTAAAATGGAAATCAGACATGATTGTGTCAAACATATTATATTAAAATACGAAAACAAACGAGAAATGAATTAAATCGTCGGGTAGGTTATTTAAGAAGTATTGAAACAGACGACTACAAAACATGATTCAAAATAACACATTAAACACAGTTAAGAAGAGAAACACCTATAAATCAAAGTTTTAGCAATAAAACACTTGCACTAAATATCCACAACCTTTTAAACAATAATGCAAATGAAAATATGACATCCAAATACAGATGTGCAAGGTCACACAATGTCACATCTTCACCTGATTTGAAGGTCAAAGGAAAAGCTAAAGTAGATCGCGAGACCTACAAATATGAACAAACATAAAACTTTTACTTAAAACTTAATATTTAATATTTTTAAGCGCTATCACGCTTACGTACACAAAATATACAAACATCATATTATTTATCATTATTGTATAAAGATTAGTAATATATTAAATAATAAAATCGTTACAAAATATTTTTTAAAATATTAAGAATTACATTATCAAACAACAAAAAAAGTAATTGTAAGAGTAAACCACACAACATGCGAAACATGGTTAAAGAAGTCGGTAACTTCAATCTGCTAACTGAACATGAATCAACCATGCTAAATGCTACCAGTTTACATCACTGTGCGTATGGAAGGTTAATGAATTAATGTTAAATAGCCAGTAATCGTAAAGCAAAAACAACAGTCCCTGGCAATTAAACACAAAAAATGTAAAGAGAACAGAAGGTGGCACATTAACAAACACAAAAAAACCAAAGGAAGCTGTTGTAAACAAACAATATCAAAGTGAAAGCAATGCACGATTAAATAAATGCTGGGCTACCATATGCAACGGGCAAAGGAAAATAATTATTTAAATAAATAAATACATAGGCTCTCTCGCCATAAATCAACAATATACACTAGAGAAAAATATATTAAATAAGAACTTTCAAATTTGTGGTTGCTCAAAATGATTATTTAATATTTACTATAATATTAAATATTTTTTTTTCTTTTTTTAATGAAATTCACAAAAAGTTATTAACATCGACGAATAAGCCCATTCGTATTGCAATTGTACTGAAATTTTAAGAAGCCCGAAGCTTGCAGGTACAGTTAAATGAAAATAGTGAATTGATTATACAATTTTTTTTTTCTGGAATTTACAATAAAATTATCGAAACAATAAATGTCCATTCTATAGGCTAAATTAATACTGTATGTCCGAATCAATAACGTAATATATTAATAAAAACAAAATTACAAGTAAATTGGATGCATCCGTTAGACCTTATAAAATTTTAAAATGTTAAATTCAAATTGAGTACTAAAATGTAGAAAGTATTACATAATTTATAGAATAAAATATACAAATTTAGTTGAGGCTTTTCTGTTCAAAGTCCTGCAGTAGAAAAGTACAGCACGCTGGGGTGGCTTCATGGTAGATAGAAATGGGGGATTCTGCGTACGAGGGCTTAGGGCTATCGATCATGTGGAATCTCTTGGCAGCCATCTTGTATTCCGCCATTTTGTTTTGGCGGCCATCTTGTTTCTACCATTTCCCCCTTTTTCCTTTAAAATTTCCCTTTTTCCCTCGAAATATCATTGTCATCCGAAAAAAACCAATGTCAGAAACCCTGATTCACAATACGTAGCTCGAACTTCACAAAACGGCTCAGTGACGTATTTTCCTCAGCGCAGTTGAGCAGTTTCTTTCGGAGTTTCAATCCACAATGCTAAGCTAGCAATTTACAATACGAGAAATGTGTTTGTATATTGTACAATTATTTGGATGACATTGTGGCAGCTATTTTAGAATCCCATATGTCATCTTGAATGCTTATCTGTTGCATATTGTTAATCGGCGAGGCCTTTGGGTAATATATTTTTTTTATTTAGATACACTAAAAATGCTTACCAGTAGAGGGTTTCTACTTGTCGGACCTTGTGTTGATAGAATCATGTCATTCCCAAAAGAGCTACAGCATGTTAATAGAAACATGTCCTCGCCGGCAGAGCTACAGCATATCGCCTGAAGCCAAATTTAAAAATTGTGTGTGTGTGTATATATAAACAGATGATACTGTTTCTAAAAAAAATTAAGTTATTGTGTTAAACTCAAGGTTATCGATAATTAATGCCTATGTATATTTAATAAACTCTCCGTTTTTTATAATGCCTGCACCTTAGAGCTTACAATAAGAATAGTTAAGATTTTATCAAAATACTTCGGAAATTAATAATTTCGTATAATACAGATAACGCATTGTAATATGTTTTTATAAGCATAGATTTCGATAATTTTCCATCCATTAAACATAGGATTAAAATATTTATGGCAGTGTTAACGTCAACCAATTTGTTTCTCTTGATGGTCACCATGAGGGATGAATGTTTCCAAAACATTTCATTTAAAAGTTATTCATGGAAGTGCATGGAATTATATTTTCTGAATTAAAATTATTTGTGTTTAAACCTATAGTTATCGATATTTTATAGGCATTATATAAGTATTTAATAAATGCTCTGTTTTATAATGCTTTCTGCAAAGAGATGAGCCTGATATATTTCAATAAGCATAGTTACGATTTTATCAAAATAAATATTTATTTCAATACTGATAATGCATAGTAATGCATTTGATAATCATAGATTTCGATATTTTTTCGATCCATTAAACATAAGATTAAAATATTTGTGACAGTGTTATTGTCAACAATTTTGTTTATCTTACTGGCCACTAGAGGGGGAAAAAAGAGGCGGGTATATGCATGTTGCTTGAAATAACATATTTTTATAGTATTGTTACAAGCTTGCGGGCTAGGTACGTTTTGGGATGGAGGTCTTTGATAAAATAAAGAAAATAAAGCTAACCTAGTTTATTTACAACTGTACATACAAAAATAACCTATGCCTACAATGATTTACCACAATAAATGTCAAACAGAACAAGTAACTACTATTTACACAAAAGAAAAAAAATACATCTACATAAGTTC